>JAQFYE010000759.1:0-29922 GCA_034694305.1 Protaphorura glebata | reverse complement strand
ATTGTCCAGCCGAAGCAATTAAGCCTCTATTCATGTAGTACCGGATTCCCATGCACTACACTATGTTGGCTGGACTTAGTTAATGAATAAAGAAAGCGGTAACGCCGCACGCTTGTAGGGCTACTATATATTCAAGTCAATGACTGTTAAGGGTGTAACGAAACTTTCAGGTTCTAGAATTAAGTGAGCTCCCTATTAGGTGTTGTTAACTTTATCGAAGACCAAACCGCTTGATAATTTTAAGAATAACGAAATGATTCGACGGACAGATCTGGATATTTTATACAGGCAAAATGTTGGATTATTCAAAGCCAAGATTATAGCCGTGACCCTCTTCCGAGCTCGAAACAGAAGATTATTTGATTTGTTGGGTGAGATTATGACTAGCACAGCGGGAGAAACTTGTTATAGTTTCAAACAGTCAGACCAGCTTGGGTCAGACACTTCCTTTTTCAGACCTGTCTTCATAAGTTGCGTCTTCAGAAGTTATTGCAGTAGTTTAGACTTTGATATTACAGAGAAAGGTGTATAAAGAAAGTAACCTGCCTTAGTTATCACTGGGTTTCTTGCTTCTCTGACTCAGAACTCTATGCTATGCTATGCTATGCTATGCTACAGCTTTCCCAATATCGGTTTCGCCTGGGCCGGAGGAGAAGGATGTAAATGGAAGTGGAAACCAAGAATGAAGGTATAATTTTCAGAAATGACAAGTCAAATGGTAACTGGCTTGGTCATAGTCATTGCCATTGCTTTCTCTGCAGCGTTGAAGAGAACAAGAGTTAGGGAATAATGGTCCAGAAAATTGGTTCTTCTGCAGGGGAACAAAGGAATTGGTGAACGCACTTTCGAAGACAGACACAGGCAGAACTTTCCTTTTGTGCTTGTGTAACGGATTGATTTAATAATGCATACATTGCGAAATGTGCTGATGAGATTTTTTGATGTTTCATTTTCTGTTGTTCCAGGCAAGGTGAAGATCCCGGTGAATACGGTCAATTCAAGATACTTAATCGAGAAATGGTATGACTGCTTATCACTATAATAATATTATTAATTATTACAAATTAGTAATATCGTAATTACTAATTAATTATTCAGGTATCCAGTCTTACCTGACTCTGCCGGCTCAATACAAAATTTGAGCAGTAAGGATAAGGATGGACCTTCGATAAGAGTCAAATGCAAGTATCAGTCTGTGGACATATTACCACTTCGGTGCTACAAGCCCTTTGTTCAAGTATGTCGTCGTTTCATTTAATTTATCAATTAAAAGGATACATTGATACATTCAAAAGTATATTTTTCAAATTGGGATTGTTTGATATTACTTCGAGTAGTACATAAAGGATCAATACGGCCCCGTGAGCGAGTGTTTGGAATCAGTTCTGAGCGTGAAAGCTAAGGAAGATTTAGCAAGTGCCATGGTTCATGTTCTTCATGTAAGTGTTGAGGGACATTGATGTTGAACATAATTATAATTGCATAGTATTACCCATAGTTCCACACGAACTATGAATTCAAATTCGAATAAGACTAAACTCATTCCAATTAGCGCCTTATTGAAGAGGAGCTCTTGCCTGTCGAATGCGTTTTCTAATTATTTATTTATTTTAAGGTCGAGGGACTTGCCAAAGAGTTTATTGCTGAGCTGGCTCTTCAAGAAATTCTAAAGAATGGTAAGCTAAGATGAAGTTTGATTCCTCAAATTCCTTTCGATTACTATTGATTACTTGTCGGGTCCCACAAAATGGTTGGCAAAACCGACAACGAGAAAAGTTCCGCAGGTTCCGGCCAATTTACAAAATTATATAGAACTTTTGCACTATGGTTCTTTTCTGTGTCATTGTGTCAAGCAAGTAGGGATATACCGAATAGTTGTATTCGCTATTATTGGACCGAATATTCGGTCCATGCCCTTTAATGTAATTCAATAAAATCACTTGGACATATGACCGTATACCGAATATTCGGTATTCGATACTATTCGGCTGAATATTCGGTACATTCCTACAAGCACGAATCGGAGACGATGTTTAAAACGGTGTAGATGAACAGAATCGATCGAATTTTCGTCACTATTAGAGCACAAGAACGATAAATATGTATTAAATTTGCTGCGGTTATTGCAACAAGTTTCATAGTGCTTAACCTTATAACATTGTCTTTTTTTTGTAGGTGATGAGAAATTAACATTCAGAGGAAACTCGATAGCGACAAAGGCCATGGAAGCATTCCTAAAACTGACAGGGTCTGAATACCTCCAAGCTACTTTGGGAGCCTTTATTGAAAAATTCCAAAGTTCAGAAGACCTGTACGACTGTGAAATTGATCCGATCAAGATTCAGCACTCGTCTAGCTTAGCCAAGAATCAAGAGCATCTCCGAGCGGCTGTCGACACTGTTTGGAAATCTATTCTTCATTCGCACACGATATTCCCTATGTATGCTTGCCAATATTTTATTTATCGTCTCAATTTTAATTTTGATGATTGATGTAAGACTGAACGCGGTAAGTTATAAAGTTATAACGACTTTCTTGTCTGCGCAGAGAATTGAGAGAATGTTTTGCACACTGCCGGGACGCGTTGAGATCGGCCGGCCGGGATGAACTGAGCGATCATTTGATATCAGCATCGATTTTTCTCAGATTTTTATGTCCTGCTATTTTATCTCCTAGTCTCTTCAATATTACAAACGGTTAGTTTTTTTTTTCTTTATATAATTATTGTCTGGTGTTAAAAGTTTGACGTTGACAACACATCATTTCTGCCTGAGGTAAATAACTTCAAATTCCTTTCCTCTCCTCCCTGTAGAAGGAAGCGATTGATTTCTGAAATTTCGAGGACAAAAATATTTTTATTCAGAATGTCATCTGGTCATTCCATTCAGAACGACACAGTAAAGTAAGGATAATTGTATTTTAGTTTGAGTTGACGTCCTTTGAATCAAACGAATACCTTTCATTCTTATATTCTAACTGCCGTAGCATTTTCATTTCTGAATGAATATGACCGTTTTTTTAGTGAATTGGATAAAAATGTTTTTATTTTAGTGTGAAAATAGTAAGAAATTGTCGGGTAGAAATAGAAATGATGTGGTTGTCAGTTTTGGTATTGCTGGGAATACCAGTGGTTGTGAAACTACTATTCGAAAGAGGCATAAATTAAGATGGATGGAATGGTGTCAATTTATCAGAGTATCCCACGGAGAAATCAGCAAGAAATCTCACTATGGTTGCAAAAGTACTTCAGACTCTGGCAAACTTTACGAGATTCCAAGGGAAAGAGAACTACATGGAATTTATCAACGACTTTGTTGAGAGAGAAGCTACAAACATGAAGACGTTCCTTCTGATGATTTCTGTGAGTCTTTGTCTCCACTTAACTCCTTTTTCTCTACACTCATTTGGAGTTCTAGGAAGATATTGTTAGAAATTTAGGTCAGCCGAGTCTGCTCATTTTTTCAGATTGGTTTGATTCAATTTTTATGTTCGCTATCATTATGAGACGTCAGTACTCACAAAGGATTCAAACTTAAGAAACTTAAATTAATAAAATGCAATGAGTTGAGAAGGAAGAAATGTGCTTTGTTCACAATGAGTAATGATCGAGTAAGTAAAAGGCTCAGCGTTCTGTGAGTGATTGAGTTACATATTCTTTGAAAACTCTTAAAAATAGAAGTCCTGAACAGATTGGAATGTTAGCTCAACCAAACCATTTATTAGTGACGGGACTCCTTAGTTGTAGAATGCGGTATAACATGTTCAAGCGTTGTATTGATTTTTTAACTCGCTTACTGTAGAGTCCTTTGGAAGATGACGCTGTGAAGAGGTCGTCAACAACCTCGACAGAAAGTCGGGATAGTACTATTCCACCCGGTGGATTCATCGATTTTGGAAAATACCTAAGTGTCCTCTCCACTTTACTGAGTGAGTCCGTGTCCAAAATTGCCCCGAAGGTGAGTAAACCTAACAAATTGACTTATTTTCTCCACCTTTAGCACAAATTAATTCTTTTCATGTCCTTACAGAACGACCGGTTCAAACAGTTACAAGATATCTTGGAATCGATTCACTTTTGGTTGAAGCAGCCAGGTATCGAATGTATTTATTATTATTTAAATTGACTTTGGACAAAGTTTTTTAAATCAAAGGCTTACGTGTAACATTTCCGAAACACTCCCCAACTGCGGCGGTATTCACGTGGAAACTATGCTCACCCGCTCACCGTCATGGCTAATTGAAATGTCTTAATTAAACAACTATTTTGTTTGTTTGTTTATGTCAAGTATTAGTTTTTATATTTTTGTTATGGGGCGATAAAAGTTGAATACGCGGGGATTTCAAGGTTGTAATGTGTACACGTATGTCAGACCTACCATTAAGCTAAGTTCATGTTTCAATGACGTTTTAATTTTTTCTTTACCAGCAAATGCTACAAATGTTGCCATGTTCCCATTCCCACACCTGGCCTCTCCGCCTCCTAATGGCCCACCGCCTCCAGCCCCAATTCCACCGGTCCCAGTTGGAATTCCACTAACCGGTAGCGGTATTCGGACATCCACACAGATCACAGTAAACCCCCAAGCGCTAAATCATCAGTATCAGGTGCCTGTTCATTTAGCCAATTCTGCAACCCCGATTTATGCCGTTTCAAGTGTAATTCACAATACTTCAAATCCAAATGTCAAGAACATTTCACAAGTGAACATGAATATGGGAATGAACATGAATTCGAGTACGAATCCACTCCAACTGCAAATTCCACATTTGCTGATGAATAATAACCAAAGATCTGGTTCTCAAGCTTCGTCAGGGTACCAGAGTCAGTCTCCTGTTCTAGAGGGTGAAGATAAGACGAAGAAAAGTAATTTCGGGCAAGCAGTAAATGAGAATCTGCACGGGTCTAAACAAGCGTCACCTTGGAGTGAAAGTCGGGATATTAATGGGCGAATTACACCACTAAATTTCAGTAATCCTGGATTTAATCGGAAAAACGGGTCTCTCAGTGTTGATGACCTGAGTTTGGTTGAAGTCGATCGTGGTGGTGAGGATGGCTCCACTGCCGCTGCTGTGAAAAACAGGTTATATTTCTGGTCAATTTTGTAGCGGAGGTTAAGTTTTGATATTCTAAGCCGCTGATTTACTTTATAGATTATCGAGATCCTCTAGTTCCTCCGACTGTGAGTATGCCTCAAGTACAATTGCCTCTAATAGAAGTAGCGGTGGAAAACAGCATCGCTCGAGTCAGAGGAAAGTGTTTCCACAACCACATCAGCCTCCCATCAAACCTCATGGAAAGATTAAATTGACCAGTAATGCTCAAGGCGCCCATTCACGTCTAGGCAGACGATCATCTGCTGAGCTCTTAAGGAAAAATCATCCTTACAGTTCGTCGACTGACGAAGATTCCGATAGTGGTCATGTGATTGACAATGAATTAGACATTTCTGCTCCTCAACTTCCCCCTCGTCGTTCTAACGCACACAAAAGGAGTTCAGTTCCTAGAACTAACCCTGATGGGAGCAATGGAGAGAAAACTTTAGAAGAGGTGAGACTTTGTAATCCGAATCCAAATGCCAGTTTCGGAATCAATCCTTTGGAGGTAATTCCGTCTTGCTTTTTTTTGCATGTTATTATTTTTATTCATGCATGAGTATTTTTACCATTATAATTTTCGTCTTGGCTAGCTTATTTGGTTATGTGCTTACGTTTGTCTCAGTTTTCACCCATCCGAAAGCGGTTAGATTTTGTATCAACATGATTTATACCCGAGTGTTTTTTTTTAAGTTAAAAAATTACTCACTGGTTTTATGATGTTACCATTTCGAATGTTAACTGATTTATTCTTCAAAATTAATTGTTCTGTTGTTTTTGTTTTATTTGTCGGCTCAATTTTGTTCACTTTTTAATTTTTTTAAGCAGTAGAATTGTCTGCCCCACATTGTCTATGACATTCTTCATTAGGTCAGTCTTAAACCAATTTACTAACTGACCGTTACTTTGTTTCCTTATCACATTCAGTATGAACGAGAAATGGTTGAATTACGAAGAGCAATGGAAGCTCTTCAAGTAAAGTTGAATCGAGCCGAAGAGCGACTTTTTGGACATGATTCTCCTGGACATTCAAGACGTGATTCTGACGTGGGTGTTCCAACTCAAAATCCCACGGTGTCTGGATCCGGCGACAGTAATCGAAATTCGAGATATGTTGAAGAAAATGCCAAAGAAATGGAGCAACTTTTACAGCGTCTTTTGAGCGCCGAAGAAGAGATGAAGCGGGAACAAGAACTTCTTTCGGCTCTAGACAAAAAGCAAAAGTTAATTGACGTTCAAGAACAGAAGGTAAAAATGTCTAAATTCAATTCGGAGAGTAGCAAGCATACATATATTTTTTGAGGTCGAATGAGAAGGAAAACTGGAATTGTTAATAAAACGGATAATTATTTTCAGATTGCAAGACTTGACTCTGTAAACAATCAGTTGTTGAGTGCTCTCTCACAAATCCGTGACAGTCTTCAACAGCAACACGTTCAACAACAACAAATGAAAATCCAACAGCAGCTCCAGAAGCAACAACAACATCTCCAATGTCTTGCGAATGGAATGATTTCGAACAACCGAAATAGTAATCATCTCAGAGCTACGCACAACTATCTCAACAATAGCAATCACAATAATGTGATTGTGACGAATGGACATGGTGTGGTCGGACCAGATAAGTCTGTTCGACTTCAGCTTACTCCCAGTCCCAGACATTCCTTGGCCCAGTCTCGTAGTAATAATAATACGACAAAGGTTCTTATCACCTCTGATGATAGCAGTGGAAATGTGAGTCCGGACAGTTTAGATAATAATAATGATGGGAATTCGAATAAGCGAGACTCATCTGCAATACTCGGCGAACAGGCGTTAAAAATGTTGGCGGATTTAAAAAGTAGTTCTTGCTAAACAATGCAAAGCTTCACGCACATCACATCAGACATGAAGTAATGATCTGACTTAAGACGATAATAATTCTTCAGAGAACTCATTACACCAAATTTTAGAGCTCGTAATACTTTAGTAAAGATCGGACAAAATAATAGGTTAGCCGTGTGTTTTGTCACGACCCAGCTGATTCAATGGGAAAAGGAATTTAATTTATATTAGATTATGGTAGATTCCCCCCTTTAATTTGAGAGGGACATATATGTCATGTGATTTATCTATTTGCACCAATATCATTCTGATGTGTACCTTTTACTTGTAACTAATTATTGTGGTTACGTAGTTTTTAGTGCTATTAGCCCTGGTGGATTTTGGTTGAATGGTTTCAGTAATTTAATTTAAACATTTGGTGAGAGTGTACAAACGTAAGGAAATCCGTGTTAGTGTGAATGTACTTTTTAACCATGATATCGTTTGTCAGACGCGGAGGCACAAACAGTTCTCCACTGACATGCAGGCTGATATATACATAATACAAATGCTGCCCTGATTTAAAAAATAGTTTTAGCAGAAAGTAACAAAGTGATTTAAGCAAATACGTACGTGGAGGTCAAACTCAGAACTCTGAACTCTGAACTGCAATACATTCATACAAAGACAACAATAATCATAAGTTGAATTTTCAAAGAACCCGAGGAACATGTTTTAGAACTCAAAATAGGAGTTTAAGTAACTACAATGTTTTAACATTGTGTAATCCACCGGAGGTAAAATTTCGCGTGGGCCCACAATGAGTCGAATTTTGAATGTAGACAAATGGCATGAAAGAAGTACGAGAATAAATATGTATTCTAGCGTAATTCCACGAAGCTTTGTTTTCAATTTTTTCATGTATATTTGGATTGTCTAACTAACATTGTATGTCTTGCACGGGTTAGCTGATTTAATACAAACTTATTCCTGTATTAAGGTTCATGCTTACATTATTTAACAAAATAATTAGAATAATATTGTTTTCACATGTTTATGCAAACGCCTGTGAGTATTCTTCGATTTTTGTAAATGTTTGTTATGGAGATTGTGTTCTGAGAGGCAGAATCGTATTATTATTGCTGCACGGTGCACGGTATATAATTTCTTATAGAAGGTTATGCACATTTTTTTCAGCAGACTGGCTTTATTATTTGAAAACGTGAATAAATGAATAAACCGCGCATTTTTTTTTACAAAGAAAACAATTGTGTAATACAGCAAAAGTATTTACGTTTTATTCATACAAGTTGAAGTCATAATAGTATCTATTTATTTGGAATTTCGGTCAGAAGACAAAAACGATTTGATATGGGATTAGTTTTTTTTTCATTTCTTTGGAATGCCCTGAGGTAGTGATAATTTCTGTTTAAACAAGTATACTTTATAATGACGTCACTTTAAATTAGTTCCAACCTTCCTTCAGCCTTTACTTCATGATGTATGTCCAATCCACAGCGTCGTCTATCTTTTGGTTCGCCAAGCGAATACCACTTTGCGAAAGGGTAGATTTACGACAGCGCCAGAGTCTGTATGAACCGTGAGGATGTCTCGGCACTCGTCTGTTTCTCTCACAGCCACAACAGACACCTCGCCGTTTGGGAGTATCACTTTAGCAAATTTTGAACACCTCATGTCTGCCAACTTCCGTGGAAGAAATGGACTCCCCATGAGTGTATCTTGAGGTTCCCCACAATACCCTAGGTCTGTTTCACAAATAAAGAACAAATCATGGCGAATTTCTTTCTGGACTGAACAGAATTGATCGTAAAATCAAGAGTTATTTTTTCAAAGTACCTGTTAGAATGGGTTGAGAGCAGGAGCGCCTAGTTCCAGTATAACTCCCCGGTTTGAATGAACCAGAGCCAAAGTGACGGTAAGGGTAGTCCGAGCCTGGACTTGGGTAGTCATCCGTGAGTAGAAGATCAATACTTGACCGAAGACAACGTTCTGACTCATCTATCAAGGAAGAGGTTTCGTCATCACTCGAGGATTTCTTATGCCCACGTAACCTACTCGAAGAATTTCCCAGTAGAGCGGAGGTTCTCATTGATTTCTGACTTTGGCGACGCTTATTGTCTGAATGGAACAGCGGCATTCCTGTAGAACTCAGGTCTGGAAGGCTTGAGCGAAAATGTTTGGCCGCAGAAAATGGTGTGGAAGATGACAATAGACCTCTTGGGGTGTAAGACGTTTGGTATGATAAATGGCGGGACTGGGATGCCGTAGATGGTTGGGCTGAAATGAAAACGAAGAATAAAATGAAACGCTTCACAAGCGACCATGCCGGCGTTAGAATTCACACTAATAAACTCAAAACACACTCGTCGTAAATAATTTAAACAATATTCCAGGTTTTGCTGCTTTATCCTTGCACTCACATTTATTTTCACTCTGATACTCTCTAAGCTCTCTCAAAGGCATGAAGAAAGTGGATGTGAAAGCCGACGTTCGCACGTTCATCTTTCCCAAGTTTACAGGGGATTTCTTACATCCCGGTCACGAGCCTTGTAATCTTTCATTTTACGACTTGGAGAATCTTACAGAATATTGATTTTTTGTCTGGTCTCCCCGGAAAAATAAAGCAAATGAGGACGTAACTCGTCAAGGAGGAACTTAAGTGCTAAATAAATCTTGGAAACCAGGAAGCTCTGAGAAGTGAAAGAATACTCATGCTTACTGAAGTTGACATTTTAGATGAACATCAGCAGTTGAAGAACCAACCGATTCTGTTGAGATTTGTTTGGAGTTTACACACTGAAATGTCGCCGAAAGGCCATGCAATCAGGCAGTCAAGCGCCTTCGTAATGTCAGGTAAAAAAATGCTATATTCCCTTTCCAATAGTGTACACCTTCCATTTAAAATCGACTTTATTTCATTGAAACTGGAATATAGCCCGAATGCATAAGCCAAACGCCGAGCACACTCACTCTGTGCAGAACTTGGATTTTTTTTAGAAATAATACCCGCGGAGGTACACAGGAGTATGTAAGTTAAATGTAATAAATCAGCGCGTGCGAGTCGGACAGAATTCGATTAAATATTCGAGAGTGCGAAAGGATAATAGAACTGGATGAGTATCTAGTATAGTACTATCTCTCTTCTACTTCTTCGTTGTCCATCTCTTCTCTGTTTGTGTCTTCACATTTAACGAGGAGAAAGTGAAAGTAGGAGTTTGCTTTGCACGGTGAAATGAATTTAGAACTCACCCTTGAATTGACTGCCTGGAGTGATTCCAGTTCCACTGCTAGAGTGAATCCTTTCTCTGTATCTTGTCGACTCTGTCGTCGTCATTTCTGTCATTGGTAGAATGAGTGTTGTTTCTGAAGATCCAAAATGGTTTAAATTTCGAGACAAGTTTCTTGTTCTGTACAGTGTACTTGGCTTGAGGAATTGGGAACTACAGCTGAGCACATTGTCCTGTACACCCAAAAAAGTACACCGTCTATTAAATTATATACTTCCATGAAGTCTTTAGTTAAGAGGACAGAGAAAGTGCTCGTAAATCTTCAGGCAATGGGGAAAAGGAAAATGTTGTAATCAGGTTATACCTACTGGATTCAAGAACTTACTTTTATTAGCTTTCTGAGTCACACGTTACTTTACCTTAACAGGAACCTTTACTTTTAATGACATGCATCGCATCGTAGCATCTTTTTTAATTATTAATATTGTTGAAGAGGGCCAGTACAGTTACTTCGAAAACCTCCTTAGTTCAAGATTTTGAGAGGTTGTCGGTTGAAGTAATCTCTTTCAAGGAAAGAGCAGACTATTTGTGCTAAGGGCAGTTCGTGGAAACCACTGTCACTTGAGCGAAGAAACACTATAAAAGTTTTAGCAGTCTAGTCAATCTGTTTTAGCTTAATCGTCGCTACTTTGCTGTGGTGGGAGTCCGATTCTTCGTACAAATAGTTGTTAGTGGTTGCTTTAAAGAGATTTTCACCTCGACTAGTTAATTTCTCTGACTACTTCCCTAGGGAAGATGGAAAGCGACAACGTTTCTTTACAGAAAATATTTACTGATATTAGGCTATCTCTTGGACTGTCAACCATGAGTATTATTTTTACTCTAAATCGAAAAATCGAGTATTCCACATCAAGTGAAAGTGAAATCACGTGCACCTTACCAGCTACATACGGTATTCATCCCATGCTTTTGTTTAAATTGGTAAATACTGGAAATTCTCTCATTCCCTACATTCTATTCGAAAGTACTACTACTGAGGTTCTCTCAATTTAGCAAGTTACCTTAACTTCCATGTGTCTAGTTCTAGTCGGCAGGGAATACGATAAAAGGCGAGTGTCGCATATTTGTTTGTGACCCCAATCCTGATAATGTATATTAAGGAAAGTATATGTCGTTTTTGTCATTCATGCATGCAATGTGCTCAATATTGATTATGTGACCATCAGAACAGATGGAACGTCGACTGAGCGGGTTCAACTTCCTTTCACCCGCGGAATCAAACACCATCAAATATTCCGACCTGGCGAAAGAAATTGCATTGCAATTTGCGACAGTGAAACAAACGAATATTTCTATCACCGCGTACTGAATATTAGAATAAATTGAGTACACTCGTTTAAGTAAACTACTATTCTCGCAATACTATTTGGCGAGTTATCGAAAATAGAAGAATTCTTGGCCATGTATTTCCGTGTGCTTCAATTACTACATATGTCGTGCTTCTTGCAGTAGTTCTGTTGAGTCGAAAACTATTTTCGATTTACGAAAGTGGAACCACGTACGTAATATTTTGAAAGGATGGGTAGATAGATCGAAGACAATAGGATTGCGTGTGTCCTGAATAGAAAGTATGAAAAGGGACAAGATACTTTCTCCACACGGCTCTTGAGGGAAAATGTGGATGAAAGGCAGGTTATGTAATGTCAGGTGCAGATGTTACGAGTCAAGTCTACCAACGCAAATGATCAGACGGAACTCCTTCACTCAAAGCTAGACCAGCCAATTTCTCCATGTTCCATTTAATGAGTTGATTAAATTGGAAAATCGTGTATCGCGTTATGCTCCTTCGGTTCCTCCTACCTACCTTAGGAAAATTGGATGGCTTGACATTATCATGAAACCGTTTTGTCTTTGTCTAGGAAATGATAAGGGATCAAAAATAGTTTCGTATGGAAATTAATTGGTTTAAGTACCCTTTCCATGGAATGATATAAAAGTCTTTTGTTCTACGGATCAGAAACGCGTGAAAGGTGTGGACAAAAATCAAACGAAAAATATTGTATTGTGACTCAGTTTTGCTAGGTAACATCTTGGCATCCATTCCACATAACGGATGGTCCAGGAGAAAGCAGAGAGTTCGAGTAGAAAAGTTAGTCAGCTAGTCAGCTAACTGTTCCATACCAGGTTTAATGAATCTTATTATCTTGATATTTTGCCCAAATCAGTATAAAATTGAACATCCGATTTGTTTTTGTTTTATGACTGCTACACATAAACACAATCGTCCATTGATTTTCTTGAATTCCGAACACATACTTCTCGAGTAGATGTTCGTACAGTAGTATAACCGTAATTACATTGCCACCCTGCACAGTGAACACATTACGAACCTATGAATTACATGAAGGTTTTACTATTCGTATCCGATATTCTTTTAGAAATTCTGCACATGTAAATACGTTATCAGTCAGCTGCCTTCTAAAATGCAAACCGTGATACGTATTCTACGATCGGAAGAAGCGTCAATTTTATCGTTTGTGGGTATGGGGTAAAATGTACTAAACATCCCGTACCAAGCTAAGCTACAGTCTAAGCCTGAAATCATATTGTGTAGAGAAAGCTCCAAAAATTGTAGGCTTCGCCTCTGATCAGAAGTTACTAGACTTATCATCTAACTGATTTTAACTTGGCATTTTTCCTCCGCATCCTACTGCATACGAGTACTCAGTCCTGATTATTCAAATGCCTCTACTTCTCACACTCTAGTACTCACTCCACAATCATAACATTCAACAAATTGATCAGTTTTACCTGAGTACTAAAAGTTTAGTCTAATCCGAGAATGTAATCTTATTATTTTTTAATTGTGTTTGAAGTCTAAACCAATCAAATTCATTGTCACTGATGATTGGTACAAAAAGATATGAAAAACTGGATTCGCCTAAAGTCAAATATTGATTATCTAAACTGACACACCTGTTTTACAGCTCACAATATCAAACTTAAAAGTTCCTTTGTTCTTTCAACCGAGTAGAAAGATTTTGTGAATATTTTCCTGTGAACCAGAGCCATTCAGTATCAGTACTGTACAGAAGCTAATTTGATTTGGGGATATGGAAACCCAAATGTGTGTTTAACACAGTAATAATTACTTAACTCCGAAGATAATGTTTGACCACGCCTTAATAAAGTGGATAACATAGAACAGACCGGACAGCACTTCATTCAAAAAAAGCACTCGTCGTAAGGTTGCAGCTAACATTGCATGGAATACCATATCTATGTGGTGATTTACGTTGACATTTAGATACCAAGTTCGCTAATAAAGAAACCAAGCAAACGTGCCGCAAAGAGAAGAACCACTGCCGTCGTCAGGCGGAGGCGGGCTAGTGCTTGCAAATGGTGAAAGTTCACCTTTTATCGCTTCCTCTGGCGCATTTTCCCTTTGGAATGTGTGACAGAGTCTCTCAAATTACTCAAAGTAAAGTAGTTGTTTTTATCGCATGACCTCTAGCAATCTTCTACTTTGACCAATTTTTTATTAATCCTGTCAATATTATAGGTCGTGTTTTTATTTTTTTGCTAGGAGGCCTCAGTAAACAAGGAAAAGTTGAGAAAGTGTTGGGACAATTTTGTATTAAAGCAACTTAAATACAATTGTTTTAAAATCATACCTGGCTCGTAAATTTGGTCACCCTTGGGGAGTACTGATCCCGGTCATCCTTTATCAAGGCTCCGTATGAAGCTCCGTATCCCCCGTACCCAATTTTTGTTTTTGACGGGAGTAATGTAAGTTCACTTTTCCAATTTAATTTTTTAACGGGATGACTTGCCTTCCCTGACCCAGTGGCCCGTACAGATCCACCCAAAAATATTTTCCTGGACTTGAAATCATATCCGGGTAAATGTGTGTAGTCCTTTTCCAAAGCTGTAATATCCGTTTGAACACCAGAATGCATTTTTTGCTTTCTCCCCTCTTTATATCGTCCATGTCCAGCACTGTGATGACTGAAACTTTGATCATCTTCCTCGAATGAGATGTAAACTTCTGACTTTGATATGGAGTGCGTGATTCCGACAGCTCCTTCCTGTTCTTGTTCCTCATAGTCATACTCGTCCCCACTGTTATCACCCGGATTCGCATTTGGTGTCACGTCTCTGTCTGACCTTTCACTCGCGTCCATTTTTCTAAAGTCACAGTCATCCTCTTCTTCATCATCGTCATCGGCTTGGCTATGAAGTTCAGTGACCCGCACTAATCTTGGAGAATTGTCATCATCCGGTAAATCCTCTGTCCCTTCCGGCATTAAGATCAACTCAATGTCATCAACGAAAGCCTCAGAAGACAGGGTGTCGTCTTCTTCATCATCGTCATCTTGACTCTGACCTTGACCTTGACCCTGAACATAATCTAGGCTTTCATTACCTTCGGTCTGACTTCTTCCTTGGCCTTCTGCGGCTTCATAATCAGTCTCTTCAATCCGATATTTACTGGCGGCAGTGGAGGATGACGGCGTCCTGGATTCTTCCGGAGGCTCCGAGACACATTTGGCATCTAGCGTCGAAGTAATTGTTGCGATTGGATTGTTAAGCTCTGTCTCATTGTCATCAAACAATTTAAAAATCTCAATTTGTGTCACTAGTCCACTTTCACCCTCAGTTGACGTTAAACTCGTATACTCAGTTTGAGTTTCAACAGTTGTTTCTACTGGTTCATCCGGATGATCGGACTCGGACATTTCACGTCTATGTCAAATCTAATACTATTTTGTATTATGATTCAGTTCAGAAGGGAATTGATTCCCCCGAATTTGAACAACTAAATCGTTGACACTTATTAGCATTTCAGCTAAACATACTCTTTAATTTCTATGTAATTTTACCGGCTTATTCATATTAACACATACCTATCTGAAACAGACTACAAGCATTAGTTCTTAAATAAATGATAATCTCTCTCCCAACCAAGAGGAACAATTCGTCCTGTTTCTGTGTGCTTAGCAATGCTACGAACTACAGACTATGTACGACGAGATCAAGAAGTAAAACTACTGACATTGTCGGGAAATTTGCTACCCGAGTTACGTACGTTCCCTAGCATAAAACCCGGGTATTATTCCTACATTGGAGGATGGAATCTCCGAACCTAGGCTTCGGAACTGCGCAGTCACTAAGGCTACGAATGAAAACACGGGTCACATGGGAGTATTTGGTATCAGGGGTACACTACCCGGGACCCAATATAGGATAGGATATTCATGCATATACCGTTAAATTGATCGGCAGTTTCATCGGATCGGATGTATGGCCGGAAGTCCGAGAGTAAAAATATAACCAGAACAAACCTTTCGGATCGTTCGTTGAAACAGAAACTAGAGATTATTTACGGTTTCTGTTTACTAAAATCCCTATGTGTAGTATTGCTAAGTGCCTTTTGGAACGCTAACGAACGTGTATTAAAACTGTAATCGTGTGAATTCCAATTTTCTTGGTTTCGTGCAAAAAAAAGTACGGGTTCCTAACACAATTCCCAAAAGCAAGATTACACAAAAGCTCGGAATCCAAAACGTAAAACTTGCATTACAACAGAATTTGCGCCGTTCTTTCGAGTTTAATGTATTTTACCACTTGTTACAAGTAAGAACTTGAGACGACGTGATATGCAATGTGGAATTGAATTAGTACATAAATTACTAATTATTTTGAGACTGAAGTTTCGTCGGTCCAATCTTGTAAGTTCGATAGAGTTAAATTCCATCTCACCCCATTGTCTTATTTACGAGTTACTCTTACGCTTCGATATTATACTGCTGATACTTTGAGAACGGAATATAGCTATGCAAGATCATGATCCATATCGAGGAAGCGTTTCGTTGGAATTGGAACTCTCCGAGTACAAAGCAACTTATTGGCGTCAGACACTAAGATACGGTGCGGTGGTCTCACCTCAAATTCAAATTGCCCAAATTGCCCAAATTGCAAAGTGGACCCGCTATATAATTTCTCACACCAGTTGCAGTTGGAATCCCCTGACATGAGAAAGCTCAAAACTCGTCTGTATTTTATTTGTGCAGACGAATTGAAGCTTTTCTTGGTCTACCTATATCCAATTTGGTCGAAAAGGTTCCTGAGGTCCATTTGGCCTGAGTGACCGAACGCATTTACAACTTTTGCTGCATGTTGCTTGGCTTGCGGTGGCACCCAGCTTGGCAGCTGACCCATTATTATAGTGGATTTGTCCGGTTATCAAATTCAGAAGTTCGTGATGATCGCAATCAGAATTAGATGTATGTAATGCTGAATCCTTCAAACCGGACAGAGTAAAAAAGAATGCAAAAACCTGCATATTGAACAGAATCCTGATTTATTCTATTTTCCCGAAAAGTATATCAATTTACCAGTAACCAAGAATTGAGTGTACACGCTCGACCACAGCACAGTGCACAGCTAATGTCAGATATTCCAAACTAATGCCTTACAGCCTCATATATATATCATAGGTGATCATACCAATTATTTCGAAAAATCGTTAGCTTTGACTCCGACTTAACTGCCAGCCGCCAGCCTCAGTCTAACATATCTAATTTTAATGAAGCACGTCTATAAGTAGTTGTCTACGACGACCCTATCTTTCCAAAGTCGTTAGACTCTTCTGCCTGGAAATTGGGATGACAACATTATCCTGCAGGTACGTATTCTGCTATTTCGTCAAGCATAGATATATACCAGGATCCTGGCATGCATATGGATTTTTCATTAAGGTGATAATTCTGTAACCATTTCCACCATTACGGAAACCTCAGACTCAGACTACATTCTTTCAAGGCTAACTGCAAACTTTAATACTTGAAAATATTTTGGGTTGGACATTTCAATAAAATGTTATTATTCCTTCTATTCGTTACTGGTCTAATTCTGATTGCTGATATACATTCAAAGAAACTGTTACATATCCATTAAAAAGTTGTATGCTACGACGCTAGAGCAAAATTTGGTTATAGTGAAAGTGCTCCTTATACAGTTATCACAGTGGAATATTTACTATTTATTGGGAATCGAATCTGAAAATTACGAAATTACAAACACAGGGTTTACGCGTTGAACTCAAGTAATAAGTTTAATGTCGGTCAGGTCGCTTTACGATCAATTATAGCCTTACAAGTCACAAATAGCACGAAACAAGATAAGATGCTAGAAGATATTTTATTAAAATCCTAATTCCACTGCTCTAACTCCAAGTAAAACTGAATAAGTTCAGTCTCAGTTTTGTCCTTGAATATTGAGCTTTGACTAAGGTCAGTTTTATAATCCATCTTCCTGAACTTTATTTGAATCAGCGGTTGCTTCGAACGTCAGTTAGTTGAAGCTGGTTGTTAACTTAAATTTCATAGTTTCGGCCTGCCAAGGGTGAAGCCGTTCATTATTTTCTGCCTCAAACATTTACCTTCATTTTAATATTTTTGAGATGTATGTGAGTTAAGTTCGGGTTCAAAATACTGCAACTACTAACAGTGGAAAGCAAATATGAAACCGAAGCAAGGAACCAACTTTGCTTGTTAGAGTGTCTCTCTCTTTCAAATAAAAAAATAGGAGAAGTATCCTGTAGATTTCGAGATTTTGGGGTAAGCGTATTCCAAAGACGTAATTTTGAACCAACATTTATTTTTCATTCATTGCAAGTTGAGTCTCGCATGTTATGTGGTTGAAACAACTTAGACTTTATTTGAGGGGCATCATTGGAAATAACTCTAATTCTAAAAAGTACGAAGCGGCGGCTGCGGTATGCTCCAGGCTAACATGCATGATCTGTTGTCGCTGTGATAAAAAAAACGAACGGGTTGATAAAAAAATACATAATATAATATATACGTATAATAGGAACTATACAATTCCGAGTTTACACGTTAGTCGCTGCATCAACTTGACGTTTATCTTCTTTTTTTGCTATGTATTTTTTGTGTGGTTTAGATACTTATAACAATTCCTGACTATAATAAAAACACACACTCACTGTCGCTGCAATTCTTCGTATCCATCCAATCCGAACCTGAATGAAACATAGGAGAGGATAAATATGAAATTGGTGTGGTTATCTTAGTAGTTATATTCTGGAGCAGTGAGTCGGAACAATGTATTTCCATGTGGCATGGATGATTCGGTCCTCACTATTCAGTTCAGTTTACAGCTAAACCGTGTCTACTGTAGAAGTAAAGACATTAACTTTGCTTTTATGCAGACACAGAGAGCTTTAAAGGATGTCGAGGCTAAAAAGTTTTGCTTGTTCAGTTGAATTCTCAGGTTTCTGTGTGAAGTACCTTGAATCTAATACATAAACATACCTGTCATTTTGCACTACGTATGTATATGACCCATTCCAGATTAAAAATATCTAAGGGAGGGTTTTATTACGGCATTGTCAGTCATCGATGCTGATTAGGAAAAACACTACTAAAATCATGCATGGAATGAGAGATAATGGAAATTGAACTAATCGACGTGTTAGGATAGACATAATAGGTACGTCATGATGAGACTCATACAATTCGGTGACACATTGGATTTTCAAAACTAATTTGATTGTTTCTTGGTTTGTTTCGCAGTACTCCTTGCTGCAGCATGAAGTCACCCAGACCTGTTGTACTAGTCCCCCTGTTCATTTTTTTAATTATCCTCTTCGGGTGGTATCATCATGACAACTTTTTGGATTCTGGAAACAAGTTCCTGAGCAGTTTAGGAGATTCGCCACGTGAACAATTTATTCGAGAAAGACTTGACGAAGCAGAATTAATATGGAAGCGAGGAATCGAACTTCGTGAAGCTGCTGAAATTGAGTCACCGATTTCAGCTAGTGACCCATGGGTTCATGTGAATTTCAGGACAATTTGGGATTTCTTTTATCCAACCTTTAATTGTCCACATACCGTGGAACGTATCGGACGATTGGGTGATGGTGGAAAGTGGGTGTGTGGAGTTTCTCATCTTGCAAAATACGCTGACCCTTGTGTAATTTATTCATACGGTATCTCTACGGACACATCATTTGAACAAGACATTTTGAGTCGGACTAGTTGTGTCGTCTATGCTTACGATCACACAGTGAACGCTGATCAAGTTGCAATTACGAAATTATATCCTGGAAGAACTAAGTTCTCGAAACTTGGACTTGGTCGTATGGACACAGTAGATTTGAAAACATTGAAGTCAGAAATGGATCGGAATGGACACAAGTTTATCGACATCCTTAAAATCGACATTGAAGGAGGGGAATATTTAACAATTCCACAAATACTACAAGATTTCCCTGATCACCTCCCATTCGGTCAACTATTAATTGAACTTCACTTAGATTTTTTTCCGCAGAAAGATTTATATAAAATTTTGAAGACATGGTGGGTGCCATTAGAGAAGGCCGGACTCCGTCCCTTCCGAACAGAACCGAATGTATTTCCAAATCTAATGGGAACTAAATATCCTTCATATTATGAGATTTCTTTTATGAACACTCAAACCGACAATATACTATTACATGCTTATAAAGTCAGAAGATAAATAAAATTAGGATGTTATTTTTTCACTATGTATGTCCAGAAATTTATTATACATATATATAGATTAAATTAAATTACATTATTCTCACTTGTAATTCGACTGAAAAATTAATCCTTCTTCGTCAGATATACTGTTAGCATTAAATCGTTGTTGTACAGAGCTATTAAAGGAGCATATTCAAAATTAGGTCTGGGTAGAGGTTATTAAATTAAACGTAGTTCCCTTCAACATTCCCTTTGCGGTGGCGCAGACTGGATAAGCCCTCCTGATTAAATTAAATTACATCGCTAAGGCTAAATTACATCTGAAAAATATAACCCAGAAAGTATCATTTGTTTCAATTTTGTTAACCTAAGAAGTTCATTTACTTTACTATTTTTACATATGACAACAAGCACAATAGTTGCATTTTGTCAACATAATTATAAATTGCTGAATATAGAAGTCAAAGAACCTCACTTCAAAACATCATATCAGTGCATAAAAAATAACTCAAGTCAAAGCTATTTTCTTCTCAAATTCCTTCATGGAATGCGCTAAACTTGCCAATGCGTTATGTTGCTCTAAAACTTGCTCCCGTATTTGTGTCATTTGTGCAGCAGAAACCACACCGGTATTTTGTTTATCAGGTGAAACCAGATGTTCAATCCTAGGACACTCAGAAGAAGTATTCCGCTTCAAACCGACAACCATAAGTTTCATATTTTTAACTTCAGTTTGTAGTGCTTCCATTGTTCGAAGCCAGGCCTTTTCATCATCTGTAATCAAAGGAAGAGCTTGATGATGTCGAAGAAGAATTGCTTCCAATCGTTTATGAATTCCTTCTTCCCGTTCGCTTCCCTCCTCATATAATTCAGCAATCCCTTCCGCCCCGTTCCTAAGATCAGCTTGAACATTGTCCAAATTCTCAACACTTTCCTTGAGTTCCAATGACTTGCGTTCCAATATTTCCAAAGATTCCTTTAGGAATGTCATGGTCTGTTCTTGTCGCTGAAGGTATTCCCACTTCAGAATCCGTGCACCATCCATAAGTAGCGTCTCGTTTTTCTCAGTTGGAAATTCCTCACCACCCTCATTACCAGCCATTAAATAAGGCTGATTGGAACTTTTGTTCAAGTATTTCTTCACAACTTCCAATATATTCAAACTGTTGATGCTTTCATCTTGCCCTCGGCCCTTACCGCTATCTTTTGATGGTGTAGCACTATCGCCACCGCTAGAGAGAGTTGAACTGTCGTCCACCTTTCGTTCTGTGGGTGCGCGGAAATTCTCGAGGGCATGTGGGACTTCACAAACCAGAATACCATTTTTCAAAAGTACGAGGAATTTTTGAGGAACCGATTCCGAAAAGGTTGTCTTTGCTAACTCCGGCTCTTGAATAGTTAAAACGTCTGAGTCGTCATCGCCATTTATGGTGCACAAAACATAGCGCACGGTCGATTGTTGGCAAGAGCGGGGTCCAATATCAGAATCGTCACCTTCACAAGTTTCCCCTGCCAGGAAGTTAGTTATATCCACCATAAAATGCATGTTGATGAGGTGAACACCTTCGTCGTGAATACAAGAATATCGTTGGCTGCAGAGGGGATCTTGACTCAACCGTACTGTTGAAAATCCTCTCTCACTTTCTGGTTCTAACTCTAAAATTTCTTTGACGAAAAGGGTAAGGTCACCACTCAAATATTTGTCCTCCATACTTAACTCTGTTCTTTGTTCGGGAGTATCGTTCTCAGAAGGGAGAAGAACTGTGTGATACAAATTCCCGTTTAAACAGGCAATTGTGAGGACTGGTGGGAATGTCTTGCTGACCAAAAGGGAGGCCGCATCTTCAAAAGCATCTTCTAAATCTCCGTCCGTGTAAATAATTTGCTCGGGCTCCCAGAGGCACCTATTGGTTGCGTCCAACGTTCTGAGAAGGCGGAATGAAACCGTACCAGAAGATTTAAGGATGAATACAACCCACAGTCCGGACTTTGATAGTCTTGGTCCAAATTCAAAGTCCACTGGTGGCTCCGGAAGACCAACCGAATGATTGATGAAAGTAAATGGACGCGACTCTGGAGGTCCAACACAAACTACACTGATTGGATCAGTAGGATTATTAATGTTGTACAGTCGAACGAAGTAATCATTATTGAGAACGGCGACCAAATCTTGCTTCCGCGTCGGATGTAACTTAACTTGAAGAATTCGAAGTTTCAAGCGTTCAACGTAAGTCTTTTCAGCAATAACTGAACAACTCATAGACGGATTTTGAAATCCTGGTTTGGATTGGAATTTGATTGAGGCCAGACCAGAGGGTCCCCACGCTAGCAAGAGTTCATTAGGGTGTTTCCGACCAGTTAGGTGCGTCATTTTAAAATTCACCTCCTCAATCAGTGGATATTCCTGCGAGCTGACCTCGTCTGCATTCATCCAAATATCCGAACAGAGAGCTCGGACTAAAATCTTTTTCTCGCACCACCAAATATAACAGACATCCTCCGCAATAAATATCAAATTTCCAGGACTGCATTGCTTTCCACTGGCTCTCGAGGCGGTGGCAGGGGAGGAGTTATTATAGAATTTTTCAAAAAATTCTGGACGAGATATTGACCAACCAAAACCAGACATCTTGCATCCACATCTATCGGTTAATGGAATCTTTCTTATGTTTCTGAAACATTACAGAAAAATGTATTACGAGCAAGAGAATGATGAGCAGCATAAATTCTTCACCTGCACAATAAGTTAATGAAAAAAAAATACGAACCATCCCAGGAAAGTTAAAAAGTATTTAAAGCAAAGCAAGAACAATATATCCATTTAAATCAGCAGGTCCAAACTGCATGAAAATAGCATTTGATAAGTAATGTCTTTAATGGATTGAACGGATACCATTGTTGTAGAATTTTTATTTGTTTTCAAGCTTTCGAAACCTATTCTGGCCTCTTCGTCCCGAAAAATAGATAGAATACATTTTGATTTATTGCGTCCAAAAGAAATTAAATTGTATTCAGTTTTACGAGTTTGACTCAGGAAAATAGAATTCAATTCAATTTTGGAATTATCTCTTACCTTCAAGAACACCGTGAATGAAGAACGACGAATGAAAGTGGCCCAAATTATACACGAATATAAGGAAACAGCAAGTAAATCGATATCAAATCCATGCGGTCGTAAATATGTCTCTATCTTCTTAAAAAATATTGTAATAAAATCAGTCAAGTGTTATTCAAAAATAAAATAAAATATTAAAGTCTTGCTAGGTGTAAGTTTTAAAAAAAAACTATATAAAAAAATATTCCTGCTCTCACCAGATTTATGGAATCGAAATTAATATGGAACAATATATTTTATTTTACAACTTACTGGACTAAGTTAACTGAAAACTGGTGAAATTTGAGTTTACTTAAATTTTTAACTGCAACGCTGGTTTTGATAACTGCGTTTGATTTTCCCGGGCTTGGCTTGCCGCAATTCTCTCATCAAAACATCGAGGTCCAATGTTTCCAAATCAATCTCTGATCCAATTCCCATTCCCAGATTTCCAGTGCAAATGCCAAAGCCCATTCCAAAATTTTTAACCTACATTATTCTAATATTTATGAAAGAACGTTATAAATTTCATTCAGTTATCAACAAAACAAGGGGATATCGGTAATACATAACGTAGAATTCAAGCGTTAATATTTTTTAACGACACATTTTATTCGTGCGGAATTCAGGTGAATAGATGGAAAAAGATGCGACAGCAAAGATACGCAAATTGTAATTCTATTTTTACATTCTACTAAATACTTTTGAGTCCTGAAATAACATTGTGGATTCTCTAGTGGTTTCTCCTGTAAATGACCAATTAAAAGCATCGACTCAAATATATGCGTAGACTGTGGACTACTAGAGGTCGGGTCACGGCATGGGTTGTCATCCACCCTGCTATCCAATTAGAAGCCGGGTCACAGGGGGTAAATTTTAAATAGAAGCCGAAGTTTTAGTAGGTTGTTTACTTAAATTCCTTATCCTTGCATGAGTAAAATCAAAATGTATTGGGTTGGAATTTGGCAACTGTGTGAATCGGAAGTGCCATGAAATATGTGGCAAGAAAGCGCGGCAGTTATGATGTCGGTACATCTCGTACGAAGTCTGAACGAAGAGAAATTATCGGATGACCTGTGACCTGTGCTGACCCCCATATTTGTTAACTTTGCTGAAGATAAAATGTAATTTGAATAATGTTGTGATTGTCAGTGTCAGTGGATATTATCATCACAACTGTGTATTGGCGAATCAGACGAAACAAATAATAGATTTGCAATAGTTGGTAAGTAAGTATGAAAGTTTAAGTGGGATTTTATTTTTAGTTTTCGGTTAGTACAGAATTCCAATGTTTGTCTGTTGTGTATAATTTGCAGTCTAAAATACCAAAATTCGACCTAATGGCTCCGTCAGCAAGTAAGTTCCAACGACTTCCTTTTAATTGTTATGAACTTGGGCACACTTGGAATCCTTCGTGCTCCTTGGCTGCTGGTGAATTGGGTTTCGCTACTTTCAAAGAAAGTCTTAAGATTTACACATCATGTTACGTGGTATGTTAGTAAGATGTTTTTAAAATTTATATTTTACTGGAATACAATTATAATAATTTGTAATATTCTTATCCGTAGCTTTCACTTATTGCTAGTCGGCGCTTTCCAAGGAAGAAGGATGACGTTGTCAAAATAATTAAGGACATTTTCCGTTCGTCATCTTTTCTGAGCGTGAACGCATTCGGTTTCGTCACATTCTTCTGCCTGCTTAGGAAACTTTTGGGGCATTTCAATTTTTATACCATCGGTATCGTACCAGCCGTTTTGGGATGTTATTTAGCAATTCTAGTTGAAAAACAACAGCGCCGCCCACTACTGGCCCTGTATGTGACCAATGTTGCATCTGAAACTGTGTTCCGAATGCTTCGTGCCAGGTATACCTTTTTTTCAGTTTTCAGTGATTTTGTATTATATTTGTTTTATTTGATATTTGTCTTATACCCACAGAGGCATCATTGGAAACGTGAAATACTTTGATGTACTTCTTTTCTGCTCCTCCATTACCACTCTGTTGTACCAAATGAAGAAAGACGGAAGGGGTGGTGATTTAGTTGACACTATTTTGAAGTAATTTGTTTCCACATGTTTTTTATGAAATGAAATGAAAATTGGTTTTATTGTGTTCCACAAGCCCACAACACAAAACCCTGATCACCCGTAGTAGTAAATTAACAGAAGTACAAATGAATAATAATTGTTTTGGATGATACATGTTTTTTATGATACAAATACGAAACTCGTTGCAGTGAGCTGACAGTTCAATCCAATCAACTTTTCCTTTACAGTAATCACTCTGCGAGCAGTTATTTTTTATTTTATTGACAACATCAACATATTATTGAACATGATAGGAAAATTCTTGGAGCAGAGGAATTTGTCCGGAAGGAGGGTGGGGTCGAAGATGTGAGAAGTAGAGAAATTGAAGTGGAAAGGAACGAGGCTAGGATTGGACAAAGGGAAGCTAATAATGTTGGGCCTGGGTTAGTCATTGGTGGTCCTGAGGATGGTCCGATTTTACAAGCAGAACCTGGAGGTCCACCGAAGAAACCAGATGAAAGTTATAGAGCACGGTTCGTCCGATTTGTTTTCTGGATGCATCGTCAGGTTGAGGACATTGCTTGCCATTTGGAGCGGATGGTGGCAGCTGTTTACGAAGGTCAAACACACGATACTTGTCCACACCGAAAACCTTGCTTTGATTATTGGTTACACGTAAGAGAATTGGCCAATATCACATTTTCATTTAAATGTAAACACATAGAATTAACCTTATTTTTTTTTGTACGCTTAGGGATTCTGGACAAGATTTGCTGCGGGTTTTGGGATTCAAGGACTAATTCAACTTGTCATGTTTGCGCGTTCCTTGATTTCCACGAAGAAGAATGCTCTACGAAGTTCATCTCTGAGTAACTCTATCCTTATTACTTGTCTGAAAAGTGGATTAGGACTCAGTGCCATGTGTCTTGCATTTCGACTCTTGTCTTGCTCCTTCCGTTGGCTTCTTGGAAATGAGGACCCACAACACGCCATCGCGTCCGGAGTCATGGCTTCGGCACTGTGCTTTGTCCTGATCAGACCTCCACCCACGCTGGGGCTCTATTTATTTTTTAAGGCAGCTCAAGTTTTAATCGCTGAATCTCACAGGTTAGTAAACCTTCTCTGCCCCTTCTCTTGTAATTTCATTGAAGAGACGTATTCAGAGACAGCTATTATTCTGTTCCGGATGTATTTTACGATGAAACTATAGGCGGAGGAGCAGTATAAAATCCGGACCGAAACAGGCAAGGATCAGCCAGAAAATGTTAACCGAGAAAAGCAATTGCCACTTTTTTTGAAGAATTTTGCCAAAAGTTTAAACCGCCAAAGAAATTGGCTATCGATGTTGCCATCATAGCACTGAAGGGATCTTCTGAAATTCTTCAGAACCACTTATAGAACTCATCTTGATATGTATAAAAATAAGAAAAACCATAAAATATCCATAACCTACAATTTTTTCAAAAACCTTTTTTGTAACGTATACTGAGTCGTATGGCTAACGTTGATGCAATGACAGTAGTGATTATCGTTTAATAAATGATATTTTCTTCCTTTCTTCTGTTGTCCAGTCTCTAGTCTAAGGGAAGACCTCCGTTTTGAGTTGATAGTAAAGGTTTTTGGGTCCAGCATAAATTTGTTTCGACTACGAAAATAAGTCCAGTAAATAAGAAATAGTTAAAATAATTGTCCTACAACGGCATTTTATAATTATTTGACTATTTTATTTATAGAGAAAACAACTGGAGACTTATCAGGTGGGTGGATTCTATTTATGGAGGAGGTTGGTGTCTGCTTTATGCGCTATCTACTGCTGTACTTTTCCATGCTGGTATGTTGGAACCACAAAATTTGAAGCCATCGTACTACCAGTTTCTAGCCAAAGCGACTGGACGAAAAATGTATGATATCAATCGACATTTAATGACGGCGTATGGGACAGGCAGCAATTTCTTAATGAAAAACATATGGCCAACTTTAGATCATCGATACATTTCGGACCATTTGAAACAATTGCTCAAAGATAAGGAACAAGCTGGACGTGGGAGTGAATTGATCAAAGATTTAGTCATGCAGTTTGTGTATTGATTTTCAAAAATTGTACAAGTTAAGTTTCTCTCCTACCGGTTTTGAAACCAAATAATTTAGTTTGCCATACTTCTTTAGTTTTTAGTTTGTTTGAGTTTAGGAAAAAGTTCCTGTGATTTAAATATACGTTTCAGAATTTGGACTCAGGGTATGGTTACAACATCAGAATTTTAGCATTGAATTGTTTTATCTCGAATTTTTCTCGTCAGTTTTGTCATATTTAACGCTATGTTTGCGAGGGGAAGGTCAAGGCGGATATTTTACTTTACAAAGTTCAGCAGGCCCTTGTGTTAAATTCTGGAAGTTCATGTGTTGGGAGCCACTTCCTTCCGTTTCTGTCCTTTCCTTCAACGTCTTAACCGTCACTACGCGAGGGAAAAAGCGCGAGCCAGCGAGGAGACGAAAGTGAGACGAGACGGCGCTGCGGACGGTCTAACACGCATGAACCAACACTTCCAGAATTCAACCTTTGTAACAACCCATCCCAAAGGTTGTACATTGAAAGGGTGGTTCAATTCACAAGCATAGTGGAAATGACATTGTAGCACAGTCGGTAGTGCATATTCTCCGGCAAAGAATAAGACCTGGGTTCGGTCCCCAGCAATGTTAACTTTTTATCCACTATGGGTCAGGGTATAAGATGTGTGTATAGGAGGGTTCATTTCTTCACACCTTGATGACCTATGTCTGAGAAGCGGGGGAGAGAGTTAGCATTCCAGATTCCAAATCGCATCAGGGTTCAGTGGTATGAATTTCCGATTTTTCTAGAAATGATCGCTCTGACGTTCCTCTCGTTAGTAATCGGGAAAACTGAAGAAAGCAAAAGTGAACCACCAAACATTGTCTACGTGAGGGATCGAACCCTCACCATAGTCAACTAGGAAGGGATTAGCTTGAGATTAATCTGAGAATCTTTCAGGACACATGGATTTTACGGGAAGTTCTTTAATATTTGGACATCCACAACCAGCAATGTGTTTATAAACTTTTTGTTCGGTTTATGGGAATAATATTGAATAGAGTATTCGGCGATTCGGCCAACTGTAATTCATATTTTGAGCTTTGTGTGAAAACTCTGGTACCATTGAACATTGACGGAGGTCCAAATTGGAAATTGTGTAGCAAATGGTTCACTCTTCTGTAACTCCTTGCCGTTATCAGCTAGACATCATTACATCCCGTCTCCTATCTCTGTCTTCCGATCTGCCTGTCATATGTCTCTGAAGAGGTTGACATGAACCGCGACATTCGTCCAACACTTGCTAGGATTCAAGGAATTCATGCATTATACACTTTCTCCTTGAAATGACGTGTCGCCTATATAAATCTATATCATGTCATCACATCGCCATCACGTCTCGTCGGATTGGAGTTCTGTCGCAATTTCCCTTCGCACTTCGCAAGTGAATTTAATGTTGGAGAGGAGACGTACATATAAAAGATATCAATTTATGCGACATCAGGATTTGCGGATTTGTCTTCTACTTGATATTTCGAAAAATTCCAGAAATGGTGGCAGTAAAGTGTCGCACGGTGTCAGGGTATCTATACCCTGGCACGGTGTAATATTAAACTGGTTACTCATTGAATTCATATTTACAAGCGCCGCTTGTAAATACGTATTGAAAGCGCGTTGGCATTTATTGCTAGTAAGTCAGGCTAATTTTTTGCTAATTGAACTTTGAGCACGACTCGTCGTGTTTATTTGGAATAGCTTTACACAAGAAAATTTTAAATCGTAATAATTTTGGTAATACTTCACTCGGTTCAGCCAAGCAATTTAAACTTCGTATTCGACGAATGTGAGCCCCAGGGCGCGAGCGATGAATGCCAGAATATCCGTCTGTTCGTCCATCTTTGAAAAGGAAATTATGTTACAAACTGGACAATTTTTGACTCCTCGTTGTAAACCTAATTATACTTATTCTAATTCTCGATTATTTTTCCGTCAGCAGTATAGAATAGAGTGAGAGCCCACAGAAGTGGGATTATATTGTGTTGTGTTCTGCATGATTTAGGGGCTACATAATAAAATGTAGTGGTCTCTGCTGGACGGAGCACCCCACTGGTTATATGAATGAATGAATGAAGAACACCGGTTATATTCATGTACCGGATGCCGGTGAATTATATGCATATTCCTAATTACCAATTTTTCCAACGGCCATCCAAGTTCGTGGCCAACTTTCTTCTCAATTCGAAGCATCATTGGGTTTTTCTGTAAGATTTCAAAAAGCATTCAGTGACACTTGCTTTAAAAATTTATACATGCATACAAATTACATATGCCCTAGGATATGACTACATGTATAGTAGTTCAGGACTAATATGCCTGGTCCATGATTCTATTATTCTGGGGTTGGCCCAGTATTATTATAGTTGGTCCAATACTGACCCAGCGGATGGACAGGACTACTAGTAGTAGTCGTAGTCTATTCTAGTTCACGAGTACTGGGCTGTCAGTTTAGTTCAAGACTAGGTCATGAGTACTGATGGTTGATTATAGTGTAAGTAAGGTAAATCAGGCAGTCGTGTAATCAAGAGGAATCTTATTTTTGGAGTTGAACTATGTATAAGCGCCCAGCTTCCTTTTGTAAAGAGTACATCTGTCAATCCAAAAGATGCTACTGTGAGTGCTATAGAAGGAAAAGTTTTTGAAATCACAGAATATTTCCGAGTGCGGAAAGATCTATACAAAAACTAAAGAGCTGAGTGTTGAATAATTGAATATTTGAATACTTGAATAGAATAGAATAGAATAGAATAGACTTATGAGCTTTATTTACGTGTCAAAGTTATAAGACGTAATCATTATAATTACTTCACGCCCTGTTTTCGCAAGTGGACACACTATTTTCTGCTATGATTTATAAAGAAAATAAACAGTCGCGTCTGTGGGAAAGCCCGTGGAAATAGTATTAAGGGAGTGGCTGGGAGGGAGTACTAAGTATGTGAGAGGTTGTGGACAGTGGTTCGAAGGTTGAAGAGTGTGGCTGGGAGGGTGTGGGGAGTAGTTTGGATGGTGTAGTGAGTGG
>JAQFYE010000758.1:0-29926 GCA_034694305.1 Protaphorura glebata | reverse complement strand
AATTTGGACTCGGGACTCGTGAGTCCGGACTCGTACGAGTCCGAGTCCGGCCAAAATCGGACTCGTGCGAAAGACTAGGCCCAACTGTGGTCGTGTTCGGTAGGACGACTTTGACTTTCCGGTGTAAAAGGTTAAAGTTGCACGTACAGTAATTTACCGGCACGACATACAACTTTAACATTCTATTATAATTTGCACAGAACTGGGGAAAGACTCTGATGGCCAAGAGGTGAAGTTAGAAGTGAAACATGAACCTCCGGAACGAAGTACTATCATTAAAAGGGCCCGACGAGCGCGCCATGAAGTATTTGTCCCAAGCATATTAGGTCCCTCGACCTTGGCTGCGACTCGATTCACATCAGACGACCCGAAAATAGACATTGGAAGGCGAGATGTTTATCGCACTTCGATTTTAGAAATTCCAACTGCTTCCATTGAAGTGCCCTCCATCAAAGTTGAAAGTATCATTAAAAGCGAGCCAAGTGCGACCAACGCTTCACCAACGAAACATTGTGCGGCTGTGGCCGCAACATCCACTACTACGAGTGTTTCTCATTCATTGGAAAAGTCAAGTAATTCCGCAGTGGTGGCGTCTTCGTCGACAGCCTCTGAGCGCACCGCGACAGCGTCCTCTAGTAATGCAGCAGTTTCAATCAAACAAGAGAAACATAAAACTGAGAAGAAACAGGCTGAAATAGTTGAAAAGAAAAAGTATAAGAAAAGGAAGTCGAAACAGACCGATAATTCGCCACCTAACATTCCTATCGATCCCGACGAACCAACTTATTGTCTTTGTGATCAGGTAAGCAGAGAAACAACCAGTCGCTCACTGCGTATGTTCATGTTTTCTTAAATAGAGGTCAAGGGACTTTGGCAATAAGAAAGAACCTCCCCCCCTTCCCCCCCATTTGTATTTTGTATCTTTTGGGCATCACTCCGTTTGATCTCAAGAAGTCAGGAAAGGTCAGGGTAGGGTCACTAGTTAGCTGTAGTCAAATCGTGATGTCAAGGAGAATCAGTGAACTGGCTTCAGCTATCTGTGTCTGCAATGCATTGGTGACAACATATTATTGGTCGAATGCGCCATTCGGAGGGCAGCAAAGTTTTTATAGAACATTTAACAACTTTGTTGTCCTCTGAACGGAGACTGCGTGATCACAGCAAGCTGAAACTTGATATATTGACTCTCCTTGACCTCAGGACTTGAATGACACCGCAGTTGACGTAAATCATAAGTCATCTGGTGAACCTACCTTGATCTGACTCGGGGAGTCAACTAAGTGATGCACCGAGTTTCGCCAATACAAAAGTAGTTATGGGTACCTCGGTGCACAACGTTAAAACTGATGGACTAAAACTTTTGACCGGATCGCACTTGGGGGTGGAATACATTATGGCCAATGTCGCATGTCCCTCCTGCTTTCGCTTATCCGATAAAACTGTACTAAAGTCTTCATTACCACTACGCCGCCCATTGTAATATATCGTTGCGACCTTGCTAAGTACTGCATATCTTGCATAAATAAATTCTACAATTTTGTTTATTCTCAGGTTTCGTATGGCGAAATGATTGGCTGTGACAACGATCTGTGTCCTATTGAATGGTTTCATTTTTCCTGTGTAACTTTAACCACCAAACCGAAGGGGAAATGGTATTGTCCCAAGTGCCGTGGGGACCGACCAAATGTTATGAAACCCAAAGCGATTTTTCTGAAGGAACTGGAAAAGTACAATCGTGAAAAGGAGGAGAAAGCATAACTTAGCCTGAAATTTGAATAATTTACACGGGATAAGTATGTTTAATTTAAATAGTATTATTTTGTACATAGTGCCAGTGGAATCTTCAGAATAGGAATTACTGCAGATAGACTAGCTCCAAACAAAAATTATAAAGTAGCTTGAATTTTTGCAATTTGGGAAACTGTTACACGTAACAGATGTGTGGAATCTGGTATAATTTAAGAGTTACAAATAAATCGTCTTCTCTGAGTTTATATTTTTGACTGTGACCGACTTAATTCGCATGATTAGAGGAGCAAGGCACGTCTTTATGACTTTCATGGGTACAAATTTAGGAAGTGGTTTCAATTCTCACTCGCATGAATTAAAACGTATGGTGTGTATGTATTTGTGACTAATTTTTTATCAAGTTACAGCCGAACAAAATCATTACTTCAAACTAGGATTAAATAATTTTCAAACTATAAGAAATATCATAATTAAGAACATTCTCTAAACGAGTTGACAATTGATATAGAGTAAGACTTGTCGTTATATTCTAAACTAAATCGGTATATACGTGAGGAAGACTTGTCATTTTGCGCCATTATCAAGGAGTATAAATATAATAGCGTTATTGTGTGTGGAGTGTGGAGTAAAGTTATAATAATTATAACTGCCTAATTATGCCTGCTCGAATGTCTTTACAATTATTGTAAAGACATTCGAGCAGGCATTCGTTTTGGATTAGAGCTGCACCAAGTCAAGTTCATGTTAAGTTACATTTCCCTTTAAGATGAAATACGTTGCAAATTAAATTATGACATCACGGAGTCGTCAATAATCACAAAACACGTACACCTGTTTTCTACCATGCATGCAGGTTAGTAGTGTTACAATTTTAACAGGTTCTTCTGACAAGAGATTACATAAAAATATCTAATTATCCTGCTTTGCCTATTGTTTATCCTAATCATGAATTCTGTGATAGTATGGAGTTAAAGGTCATTCATCTAGAATTCAACCTTGGGGTCTGCATGTGCAAAACATTGATAACTACAATACTAGTCAACAGTAGTTCACATATAATTTAGCTTTGACTCGAGTATGCAATCGTGATAAAGTCTGGTGCTGCTGTGTAGCTGAGGTCAAAATTCGATTTAGTAATATGTACTTGTCGCCACAGATACTGGAAGCTTGAATTGCAATCCAATAGTTTGACATAATATGAATCATCTGTACAGTCAGTCTGGCCAGTTGTGGAGAAACTCTAAGTTTGACTGGACGTTTCATAATGGCTCAAGATTTTCTCAGGAAGGTTGAAACCAACATAATTGCTCCAGTGCTTTTAGTTGTTTTCACTTGTTTACCCCAGTTTTTACAACAGATTGGAAATCCAAAGGCTCCGTTTGAAATTTCTTTCTTATTTGGAAATGCTTTCGCATGGAAATTAATTTTCTGTGTAGTTCTATGGGCCCTACTCTGGCTTTGGGTGCCCTCAAAAAAATTCCATGGCCCCGCAACTTCTTTCGGACTCGTCCCCGTCTATCAGGTATTGTATTATTTCGATACACGATAACCTGCGCCGGGTCTATTTAATAAGAAAAATATCGTCGATAAAGTCAGTAAACATTCCGTCAAAAAGTTAACTCAGAATTTGTGCTGATATCGAAGGATGATAGAGTAATTTATCGTTTAGGAAAGGCAAAAGTTCCGTTATCATATTAACAACCCGAATAAAACATGATTTATAATTTAAATTCAACTTTCTCTCTTCAGCTGCAGAGTCAAATTACAAAACTTTAACAAATCATTCCGTGTGTCATATGCGAACACAATTTTCGAAACGAGAACTTTTCTTGAGTAAATAACTTCAATTTTCTCTGCGACAAATCCTCCGTTATTTTCAAACGTCAGCAAACTATAAGTTGAACTATGCAGCAATAATAGTTGACGGTGAGAATTCTCTCGAAGGGTTTTGCCTCCCATAACTAACACTTGACCCAGTTACTGCTTTTTAAACATTCCATTGCAAAGTTTTTCAAGTCGCTCTATGAAGTCAACTCATGTCGTGCTTAAGCCGTACACAATACTATAGAGCCTTCCTGTCGTCAATTATAATGTGCTTATGCGAATTTGAAGTTAAAATCCTTTCGGAGTAAATATTACCGATTCGTGTGACACCCATATTATACCGTGTCGCCGGCGCTTCAATACTTCGGTTTGTAGTTAGAAATTTCTAAAACAGTCCCTCATAAAATCGTATGCTAAATCCTGCACTAATAAGGCTCGTAACGAGAGATCAAAATATAATGAAAAGAACTTTCATTAATGTAGAGTCGCCTCTCCATTAAACGGTGACACATACGCGAATTCTGCATTTGTCTTTAGAGGAGGTAGTAATAAGGAAAAATGTCTTTAAGGTAATCACTATACATTGTATACCCGAAGGATCGACTGTAGTTTGAAAGAACTCGGGACAGGAGATAATATTGAAAAACAATAAAATCCAGTTCAATGTAATTGTATTTGTATTGGTACATGTTGCTAAAAATATCCATTCTTTCTGAAACAGCCCTCGTTCACGTCCCTATAAACGTTGTCGGGCGCCGCGAAGCGGGATCCATACCAAAGAATGGTGGGTGGTTGTTGAGTTACGCACAACTAGTTAGAGCCATTGGGTTCGTTCGGAATCCATGGGCGCGCGACAAAATTGTCAAATCATTATTACTTCTGGTAGCTATATCCTCGCTAACGAGGCGAAGATGTGATATTAAAATAATATTTGCCCAATTAACTTTCGTATTCATGCCGGGGATTCCTGATAATTTAGGGTCAATTTGAATTTTATGAACTGTGTCTTCCTGGTTAAAGAAATTATGAGTTCGGTATTTGAAATTAAACATTTGTCTTTTGTTCTCAGGCAAATGGAGAGCTGTATTACGTAGCTAGTCTTGCGGCTTTGGGTCTCATTGTTTACTTGAAGCCGGAACTGTGTGAGTCTACTTATGACAACTTTGGATCCATTCTTGGCGGCTTGAACGTGTTGGCCTTAGCCTTTTGTATGTATCTTCTGATCAAAGCCAAACTGAAGACAGATGAAAAGGATCCATATCTTCTGAAAGAGGTAAAGTCTCTCTGAAAAATAATATTAGCATCATAATACTCCCACACACTCATCATCATCAACTAGGGTGGGTGGTCTTCAGTCCCAGTCTCTTATAATCGAAACGTGTGAAAGTCCAACCACATTCTCATGGTAATTACTTACTTGCGGCCACTACAAACACACGCCGGAACAATCTCGGCGCGTGTTTGTTTCACCACTCGCACTCCACCGAATCAGAATCGCTCCAACTGGCCTCAAAGCATATAAACCAAACGTGGTCCTAGAGCTTGCCCTTGACCTCCTTAGCCATACGAGCCATTTAAAAGCTTCGTGAATGTAATGAACGGTTAAGATACACTTTCACTCGTGAAAGCTTATATGATACATTTACAGATTCCAGAGAATACAGCAAGGGTGATGCTTGTCATATTTCCTTGAAATTGTGGTTTACGAGTTAGCGTGAAAACGCGAGCATATTCCCATTTAAGTTTAAATGACATTAGGATAACATTTTCGATTAGATTAATGAAAAATCATTTGTAACTGTACATTGTACATTATTTGTATGTACTACTCCATAATTCGTATTGTAAGGCCGTTCTTATTTCGTTTAGCTTTAACGATGTGCTGTATATCCTCAGACATATTGTACACGAATAGATGGGACACCCTGTAAGCACACTTTGTGCTTGGCATATTATTGACGTAATGTTAATAAAATTATAAAATTACAACTACGGCTTGATAACAATGAAATATGAGGCACAGCCTCGAGGGCTTTCTCCAGCGTGAGATTGCTAATTGCAGCCCGGATTTGGTATTTAATTTTTTAGCCTCCACGCTTCCGGGCTGCTGTAAACAATCAGCTCATTTCTGCGATGTGATTTAGGAATGGGTTACCATATTTTGAAATCTCAGACGGCATTATAGGCACGACACTTCCAGTCTACTATGGATCACTTGCTATATGGAGTAGAAATACATTTTACGAAGCGAGTCAGTTAATAAAGTCTTCGAAAATAACGGTTATAGTAGGAAATGAGCCGGGAGTGTTGTGGTCCAGAGTGAGTATGATGGGGCTTAAGAGGGTTTCTTAGTTCTTGTTTCCATCCTGGAAACTCATCATTCACTCAGGAGTGACAATCCGACCAAACCACAGCATTCAACCTAATGGCAACATTCCTCCTTCATCATGATCATCCGTTTTCGTCTAAACCAGACTGTTGTAGAATACGATAATTCAGTACAAGAGAAGAAAGTAATCCAAGAAACAAACAGTGAAAGCTAATGAGGAAAGTCTTTCTGTTTTTTATTTCGCCAGATAATTTAGGGGTAGCTTATGAATTGTCGTTAAATACAGTGAAACCTGCTACTTAGGACTACCGTAAGGGACACTAAACGGTGGACAAAGAACGACGGTCTTGGAATTTTTTCGAAATACTACTTTCTATTTTAGGAAAGGCAAATTCGGCAGACTACCCTGCTCTACAGAAATGCACCCACAGATAATACCGGATGTAACTAATTAATAATTTATTGCTTTGCTTAGAAATTTCCAATGATTCATGAGTACTACCGTGGGATGGAGCTTCATCCAAGGTTACTTGGCGTGGATGTAAAACAATTGACTAATTGTCGAATTGGACTGATGCTGTGGCAATGGCTTGTCATTGTCTTCTTCGTGGCCAGTTATCGTCGTCAAGGTTTTGATGTCGGACTTCTTGTCTGTGCAGCTCTTCAGACAGTTTATTTATTCAAATTCTTCCATTGGGAAACTGGATATTTCAACACATTGGACATCACTCTGGATCGCGCCGGTTATTACATTTGCTGGGGGTGTTTAGTTTGGGTTCCAACTCTCTACACTTACGCCGCTTTTTATCTCGTGGCCCATCCGACACATTGTGGTACTAATTTGGCCTGTGTCATTTTTGTCTTCGGTCTTGCCTCCATCTATTACAACTATGAAGTGGACCGGCATAAAGAATTGTTCAAGACTGGAGTTCCGATGAAGGTAATTATATTTATTTAATTCATGAAGTTGTTGCATCTGCGGTGTGATAATACGATAATTATTTTCGCCGCGGCCTTTCTGGAGGATCGGTCCCCCGAGCAGACATTCTTTTTGTTACTGCTTTGACGAAATTTTCTTCTAATTTACGCTGCAATTTTTTCTAATAAGGAGGGTATTTTCCTTAGCCGAAACGGAGAGCAACCCAATTATGTACCAAAAATATGTGCAAGTTATCGACGAGTTTTGTCGTTGAATTCTGTGTGGTCATTTCATCCAATCCTTCTCAAAAACACTCCGTATGAGTTATTTAGAGCATGGTTCGTAAAATTAGGTCATGCGTGTAAACACGAAGTTTACACCACTCAAACCTGGAAATGAATTATTAACATGATGAAATCTTCTCAATCATGAATTCATTAGTTTCACTTTTGAGCTGCAATCAGCGGACTACAAAGGCGTTCGTCCGCATAGAATAATAGAATTAATTAGCAACGGAACTGTACGAATTTGGTTTTTGGTAAAATTTTGTACAGTTGAAAGCTGAACTTTATCCTAGAGAAAGTCGTTAGGATTGGTCACACAGAAAAATCCATTCATACGGAACGGAACATGTAGAATTAAGCTAAAGCGTTGAGCTTTTTGGTGGGATATATAGAAAGCTCAAACTACGTAGTTATTGCTTTACTTTCCTGAATTCACGGGAGTAAGGAAAAAATGATCTAATGATGGAACAAGCCAATGTGGATTTGATTCACTCCTATTCTTGTCATGCTGACTCGTTTCATTTATTTTCTCTGACTTCTTCCATACTTTCACTCCGACGGACTTTTTCTTTGTACGTTTCGCCTTGGGCTGTCATGTCTATTACATCACCCAGAAAGATCCTATTTTCCTGGTTCCCTTTTTCTCCTTGTCGGGCAGAAGCGAAGTAAAGAGTATTAAGAATTGACGGTGTTAACGCAGAGGCGTACCGTTAGGAATGAGCGAGTGTAAAAATGAAAACCAATTAATTAATTTAAGTCAATGTGATGCATCATAATGCAGCCTTCCTTCCCTTACTTTCCTGTGATGGATCAGACAATTTCTCCACTAAAGTATTTCCCTTCTAATGTACTTCTCGCATTTTCCCTAGACCCAATAGGAAACTAACCATAATCGTTAAAAACATACGGGATGATGACGATACGTTACCCGCGAATGTCATTAACTCCGTTATTTCGTAGAAATTCGCATTACTATGAAGCAAAATATTAAGTTAAATACAATTAGAATAAGCGGAAGGCAACGAAGACTCCTCCGCCAACATTTTTCGTTGACCAAGAAAATCAAATCCTCATTTTTGGCAGGCTTACGAATCACAGTTCGGACTTGGGAAACCCATAAACAAGTGTCCATTCTTTCACAGCAACTAATGTTTGCGGTGCTTTCAGTGGACGATCCGACTTTATGTGGTACATTTGACGTTCTTGTAGAGGCGTGCTAAAGCCATTTGGATACGTGAAAGCCAACTAACAAATTTGTTCAGTCAGGTTTCATGTAGTCAAAGCCACACGTACACGCAGACTTCATCCCTGAAAATTGATGACAAGTCTGGTTTACTAATCTGGCTTCAACGAACTTACAACTTACAGTAGGAGCTTTAAAGGTTTTCATGTGTCGAGGCTCCTTGGGTAGATAACCAAAGATATTCAAAAGATTAAGTAATGGATTAAGCTATACCATAGAACTTGTGGTCAAATGTACTCCCGGCTCTGGAATATCAAATAATTCTAATTCTATGTGTTCAGGGCTGAGACGTTAGTCATGGTCTGGTGAAATATCGTGTTTCCTAGATTTGTTCATTTACCCAGGTGCTGATAAGCAAATGACAAACAGCCACTGTCTAGGCACTATGACTGCTCTTTCATGAACGGTTAAAATAATTATTCAAGTTTGTGCAATTCCAAAGACACGTACACAATTGAATAATCATTGTAGTGCGATATATTTTTGAGTGCACAGACTAATACCACCAAGCAACTTTTCCTTGTTTGGTAGTACTTTATCGCTGAAGTTCGGCGTAAGGGTTGTGCAAGTACTTACAAGCACGTGTAGATTTAGAACAATCCAGGAGAATTTCACCTTACGTGTGAATTAGTGCTCGGATCGAGTCGAGTCGAGTCGAGTTTTGGCTAAACTCGACTCGACTCGTATAAATTAAAATTTTCGAGTCGAGTTGGAAGGCCAACTCGACTCGAAATTTTCGAGTTGTACCATCGAATCAGTACTCCGTAAGGAAAATCGAAAAAAAAAACGAATTTTGTCGGTCCAGGGTTCGTAAGTACCCGGTAATTACGTATAATTACCGGTAATACGGCAATCACCTGGTAACTACCAGAAAGTGGTAATTGAAACGGTAATTAATTGTTTTAATTGGCATGTAATTACCGGTAATTACCAAAGTATTTACCAGTATTTGCTGTTAATTACCTTGGTATTTACCGGTAATTACCACATTGGTAATTAAAACTAACTGTAACTACTACTCGGTACTGCGTACAGACACTGGTCGTTGGCTCTGTGCGCTGCACACAGGATGGTAATTACCAATTGATGATAACTACATGGATTGAAGTTACCTGTAATTACCGACGAACCCTGTGGTGAACTATCATTAATCTTGAAAAAGGAAAAATCTATGTAGTTTGAATAAACATTAGCAAATGATTCTACTTAGAACACAACTCGAAAAAATCGAGTCGAGTCGAGTCGAGTCTCGAGTCGAGTCATACTTCAACTCAACTCGACTCGAAAGTTTCGAGTTGTAAAAATGTCCAACTCGACTCGACTCGAAATTTTTCGAGTTCAACTCGACTCGATCCGAGCACTATGTGAATGCATTTCTGAATAAACAAATCAATGATCTTTTCATAATCAGTGACGTTACCGTTTTTCTCCTTGGAGTCGTTAGGAGCCACCATGCATGGCCTAAATTTGTAGGCATTACTAGTAGCTACGGGCTTCGACGAATGCATCCATTCTATTCACTTTCCCCATGGGAAACTACAAAAACCAAAAGCTCATCATTTGTTCCTAGTCGAGAGTTGCATTCGCCACGCATTCTTATTATTAGAAGACTCCATACATGGACTTTCTCCCTTAATCCTTTCAATTACATTTTCTATTCTGAACCAGAAATAACTCTCACCACCTGGTTAAATGTCTCATCAGTCCGACACTCGACTCGTAAGAATGCATTTGTACAAAATTTCGGAGATATGATGAGTTTTTAAAGTTTTTACCGCATTCAAATTAAATATAATGTGCAATCCATGTTAGGATAATTTCTGTTCTGTTCACTTCAGACGAAACAGAACTATTGCAGAGCAGCTGATGCGTTAATTCGTTCTTGTCAGTCTCGTCCGAACTTTTTAATTGTTCAACTGAATGGTTACCAAATTGAGCATGATGAGCGAAGAGTTTGGATAAGAATGTATATCTTTAAGTATTATGGTTGTACGTTAAATCTTTCTACTGCATGGAAGACTTTCACTGGAGAAAGTCGGAGAGAGTGATTGTGATTGTATCTACAAGCAGTATGTTAGTTCTGTTCAAATTTTACAAGTCCCGAGAAGGTAATTTTACTTAAATCACCGCAACCGTTGAGTCTCTAATTTTATTACTAGTAGAGCTGCCTAATTGGTGTTGGCATTACGTCATGACTCATATCAACCCGAGTCGTACAATTCCAGTTTCCTTCCTTTTAGTGTAAGGCTTTATTGTGAGGCTTATTGGTTTTAGTGCCAAAGACGGTTGGAAATGGGTTGACGAGACTCGGGCGATTTGTTTTGAATGGGAGACATTTTACATTAACGGATCGGAGGGGTCGGTTGCTTTGCATGCACGATGATTGTAAGAAAACGATGGTGATTAAATGGAGGAGGAGAAAAAGAGGTCGGGAGGGTTAAAGTCAACTCAGAACATCATCGTCCGACAACTCCTATTTTTCATTCTCACACTCTTTCTCCATGTTCTGAATTCAAAACAAGCACATAGAACACGCTACCTCAAGCTAAACTTTACTTTTTACTCAATCTAAGTGGGGATAGACAAACTGAGACGCGAGGAAGGGAGCGAAAACATAAACGAACTACCCTCTTTTATATGAAAGTAAATGTTTTGTGCAGTTTTAGAGTAATATCATTAATAGGACTTCCTGTTTTATATTGTATTATCTCCAAATGTCTAGCTCATAAGTTTTAGCCACGAACTCATAATATGATAAAGAAATAATAATAATTTGAATACATGGCTTTCACCGGAGAAAGTCTTCGCTTAATTCCATTACTTGCATTCCAAACAGAATGTGAACATCGTACAGGTTTTACAAGCCCCGGGTAGACAATTTTTCAGAATTCTTAAAATATCGGTTTAATTTCTTCTATAGTATAACCTCCGTATAAAGTACCGCTGAAATAACGAACTTTTGCTATTGCGAACAAAGATTTTCTGTATTTGAATACGTCCGATTTCTATGGTTTGCCATTTTAACCATATCTGGTCGTGATTGTCAGACCTGTTGACATCTTTGGGGTATTTGGGTTAATTTTTGTTGACTCAATGTTTTGTATACCCCATCACAAAACCCGGACCCGTTGATACGCCACTGAAGTTACTAACGTCAGGGTAAAATGTAGATTTGTAGCACTTAGACCCAACACGTGAACTCATCATGTTAAACGAGACAGTTTCCTTCCTTCTTTCTCCTTCATGTTCAAATGTTAAATTCAAGTCAGGGGAAAGCGGACAAGGGGGAAGGTAATAAGGAAAAGTACTATCAAACGTCTCGCAACGGAAGTGAACAAAATTCACAGACCCAGAGATGGAAAGGGACGCTGTTTTCTTTTTACTTTAACCAAAACATGGACAACTCATCGGGCTACTAGATGCGGAAATACAAATACGTTACCTGCGGTTTTTATGACCTCAACACTACCATTAATCCAAGTACATGCATCCCATCGAAGTAAATTCTTCTATGTATAATAGGGACTTTTGCTTTTTACGGATTACATTCGCAGTATCGCAGTACTTCACGCAATACAATCCGGGGAGAGGAGCCTTGAACCTGGGCTGGCCATTACAATGTAAACCAGAAATTACGAATGGTTCAGGGAAAAGAGCTATCTTGATTCGATTTATTGTTGATATTGTACACTAGCAATTAGCCCGGCCTACGGCCAGGTCAGAATGGAACCAAAAATGACTAGTGGAGTAAAACCTCTTTAACTAACTAACAACCACAACACCATGTGTACCCGAGGGATGGAACTCTCATTATGGAGAAGCGGTAATGTATGCCTGTAACACTATTCTGCAATGGGTGGACTGATGAATCGTTAACTGGAGTGAACTATCGAACGATATGACGATAAGTTTGAATCCGGCCTTTTTTACTTTCTCTTGGCTCGGAGACTGATGGTTTTGTAAAAATTATGGGGGAAATTCGGTTTGCCAAATGCAAACTGAACCTAACCGTATGTGTGTAGAGAAATAGAAATTTGCATGTGAATGGGTTGAGTGTGGACTTGAATTCAGTGCAGTAGAACGGTGGAAGCTCAAAGTTCCATTATTCTTGTGAGGAATCTGATGGCACTTTGGAGCGTCAACATGTTGGGGAAATGAGGTTTATTTACGACTTATTCGAATAAAGACATTCTTTGATTCCGTCATCAATCGTTCTCAGCTTGGAATTATGGGGGAAGGCCATGCATGTATTTTGGCATCTTTTCTCACACAACGATCCTATATTTCATCTTTTTGTTCATTTTTAAAGTCGGATAAATGGCAGTAATCGGAGGAGAGATGCACGTTAAACACAACCCATATAGCGGGCATTGAATTGGACATGCACTATTTTATTAATAATCTGGACGGGCGCATTTGTTTGATTTATTTGTACGCTACTAACGAGGAGTCGTTTGTAAATCCAAGGCACAAAGCTTGAGAGAATTATCTCTGAGAAAATATGTGAGCACTTTCTCTCGTCAAGTCCCTCATATATACACATTATTAACGGCTTATAGTGTTTAGAACGTTACAGCCAACAATCATTTATTTCCTTCAATAAAGTCCTAATCTAAATGGAGTTCAGGGTTATCAATTTTGATCATATTTCTCTCATAAAATATCGGTTTTCTTTGTTCGCACGGGTACATGTTGCCGTAACCTCATATTTCTTTTACATTTAAAGATGTCAATTGAAAAATGGCTCGAAACATTCCTAAAAAAATCCTCTGTTCCTATTAACTTCGGTTACGTCGGTGGTCAAATCAAAACTGTATACAGATTTGATTTTCTTTGATTACAGAACTTGAGTAATTAGTACTTTGAAATACTCCCGAGCTTCAGAATGAATAAAAATGCTCTAAAAGCGCTTTAAATTTATTTGAGAAAGAGTGGAATAAAAATGCGTATCCAAAGACTGCAATGCAACTCCTTATCTTTAAAAACACGGGGCGCGCCAGAAAACACATCGCATTAAAAGAAATAGCCCAATAACCTGAATTCTGAATAACACGCGGCAAACTCCTTTGTTGCGCACTGACCGGGGATCTGATCTCAACTTATTTCACCGATTTCTTTATATGTTTCTATAATTCTGCCTTCATGTTCAAGACTCTGTCTTCAATGAGCATAGTTTCTGGCATATAGGAACTGCAACATACAACATTTGTAAATTTGGATTAGCGTGCTTTAATAACACTAATGAGAGCTTCTGTATTGTTTGTTTTTGAATGACAGATTTGGGGGAAGGAACTTGAGACTGTGAGAGCAAGTTACACTTTGGCGGATGGGAAAAAGAAAGAAACACGACTCCTTGTTTCCGGATGGTGGGGAGTTGCCCGGAAAATTAACTACACGTTTGAGTTGTTGGCAACTTTCTTTTGGTGTTCTCCAGGAGGCTTTCAGTACGGAGTTTGGCCTTTTCTCAAATTTCTTTTCCTCACCATTCTTCTCATTCATCGAATTTACAGGGATGAGGCAAAATGCAGAGAAAAATACAAGAAAGGATGGACTGACTATTGCAAACGTGTTCCTTACAGACTCATTCCATTTCTCTATTAATATCATAAACGAGATTGTTGGGTTGTACTCAAATGTACATAATTGTTTCCCTTGTGTTCTGTTTATATTGAATTTGATGATTATTTTTATAATTCACGTAAGGGTAGTATTTGATTGTAAATCACTTCAGGAAGCACGGAATTTGCCTATATATACATAGACTTGATTTAATTTGATTTTTTATTAATGTGTTCCGGCGCATACTGATACTTTTAAGTATGTGTATAATGGTTTAATTCAGTATCACACAAAAATAAAAAACTAATCTATTCCAATCAAGAATAATAGTAAAATTTCAATGTATGTATTCAATAACTTAATAATACGCATGTTTTTCAACGAAAATTTCTTGAACTTCCCTTCAGACAGTTTGAAATCTCTCAACCTCGCTGATAGCTGATTCCAGTACATAGTTGCCTCCTTTACTATGGAACCGCGTTTTACAGTTTTGAACGCGAACATGATAGACTAATATTTTACTCTTTCATGCACAGTTAAATAATTGCATTTGAAATTAACTATTCATTTCTGGTAGAAAATACATTCGATATATTGACTACTTGAAATCGGAACATTTTAGCACGGGAGTTGTATATACCGTTACATTCCAGAAATTGACTCACATGAAGATTTACCGAAAAAAGCGTGCGAACAATTTGTTTACCAATTGAGTCTTCCGTTGCAATAAATGTGTATTAATATGAATCAAGCGCTTCCCCTTGCTATTAGTTTCTTTGTATTCAGTTGATCATTTATCTCCGTATGTACTGGAATTCCTTCGCATTGTGTATTGTCGATGCAGAAATGCATAAAATACGATCTTACCAAGACCCTGGTGTCTGTAAAATATTTTTCTATTTATGACACAAGAGTTAGTTTTAAGTAAATAATGTTTTGTTTTACTAAACAATAGAAGCCGGATTACATGTTGACAATGCGTTATTACTTTTTCCAGTAGGGAAATAAGAAACGTACAAAATTTGCAATACAAACAGGTTAATTTTTATTCATATTTACAATATAAACCCGGGTATCTATTATTTCAAAGTTTACTGTCTATTGAATGTACTTTCCCACTATACAACAATTCGAAACTTCTAAAATAATATAACAGTTTGTTTCTACTTGAACTAACAAAAGCCTGAAGAACGGTAAATCTAGAGAGACTAGGAAACTTTTGGGGGAATCAATCAGGTAAGACGCTTGAGTGGCACCTGAACAACTATTGCAGACACCAATATTCCATTACTCTGTACTTGAATTGTTTCGACTACGACTATGTGCCAAACTAACTAAAGGTGTAGGTGTAGTAACCTGAAATAACTGTACACTTGAATTCGTATTTGTTGATCCAAGATCAAGAAAAATTTACCTCACCTTTAAAATACACTACACCCTGACAATAGATTTTGTGTGTTAAGATTAAATGATCCACACCATTTACAATGATTATGTATGTACTGCGAAGGTATAATTTTCCGATTCTCACGTTAATCTCAGCCAATTTTTTTCCATTCCGCAGCGAATCAATTTATGCTTCATTGCTTTCCTCATTGTTCCTTTTATTATAGGAATAAAAGAATCACTGGCTCCACAGTCTTCATGAAGACAGTTCTGCAATTTTCATCCATTGGAAATTACACTGTGAAGTTCTTTCACACGGTCGGTCGTGTATAGACATGAAATGCATTTTTTTATCTCGGAGTTTAGAAAATTTTAATTCAGAGAGGTTATTGACATTAATGGAGATGGACTCAGTTACCACTACGTAAATACTAGGACATTATCTTCAAAAAATACATACGTTTCTATTTTCCATCGGTTAGTTTAGCTTTTCTTACATGGATCAGCGCGGAGAGCTACTCGGGTATTACATTATTTATTTACGTTTCTGTTTAGTCTCAATTTATTTGTGTGCTATTTTGACACCTACGCTGGCGTTCAAGGAAATTGATCTTACAGTTTGCTTGCCCAGCAACGCCGCGGAAGGGCAACACGAACGAACGAATCTGAGAGCCTGTTCTGAATTATGAATCGCCATACACATTAATTCAATCTTAAAAAGCAATTTGGGTCGCATGTTTAATAAAATATTTTGTGCACCACCAACTTGCAATTTGGCGAACTAACCTCTACGCGTGGATAGACTGTAGAGTAGGTCAGAAGGACTCAGAAATACTAGGGACATTTAAGGTGGAGGTACACCATAAAACATTTAAGAGAACACAATGACTGATAAGGCTACCCCGGATATTAAAGCATTCTATTAAACTCTGAACGGCGGATTTTGTAGTCTTGGACGTGCATGGAAATTGCGTGCCACTCAAATATCTCTCATGTCTGTCTCAGTTTTTATTCTTAGTTTATTACAGTCAGCAAATGTTCCAGGAGCTAATATTGCTTCCTTGACATGGTTCACTACTTTAACTACTACACAGCAAAATTCTTATTTTTACCAATTTTGCTATCACCGAACCTCATGGTAGGTTTCGTTAAATATTTAAGTAAGGTTTGCCCCGATTCCGATTAGGCTAACGATAAACAGAATAGAGAACTGTTGTACAAGATTTGTTGAATGTATGACTGGCAAATACTTAAACGTATTACACACAAGAACTACGTTAATCAGAAACATGTGCCAAATATTTTGATGATTTTGCAGGACATTTCGAAATTATTATAAACTGTAAAAATTCTAATGCCAGCTGTTTCGCTGGACGAATAAGTATTACCATTATTGTATGTGCAGTAAAGTTATTATTGTAAAGAAATACTGAGCAAGCATTCTTCAAAGTGGCATTTGTTATTCTTATTAGTAATATCAGTGTCATTATGTGTTGAAATTGTTAATTGTCTTCCTGTCATTCTGTGTGAAGGGAAACAAACTACCACACTGAACATAAATGACAGCTGTAATTTCTATGTATAGAATAAAATCCTAAAACAATATTTGAAACTCTTCCGAATTTGGATTTGTAGCACCTATTAAAAATAAAGTCGACCTATTTCCAATTGCTTGCATTGCACCATTTTGAGTTAAACTGAACATTTATGAATAACTATGTACAAAGCTATTGCATTAAGAGACATTGGGTCTTGAATTCACGTTTTTTTTATTAGTAAAGATTTTATTAGAAAGCATTTTGTGCAGAAAAACCATGTAATGTATGAGATGATTAAATCCAGAAACAATGACCCAATACTCCAATTATTCAAACCAAAGAAATGAGGATTGTGTGTAGTTGGACTTGATGGCCAGCTGTTCAAAGTCCCACTATTGATAATTTCGTCGAGATTAATCCTGGTCCGATTTTTCTTATTTATAGCTTTAGTTGTCCCGGAATTTTTTCTTTCTATGTAAACTTAGTCACGCTAACAAATATTTCAATTCAAGCTCCGTCGTCCCAGTCCAAATGTCCACTTCGCTCAGTTCAATTTAGTTTATTTGGGTGAGCCAGCAGTACAGGACGACTTACTGAGCGTTGACATGCATTGTTTCCATTAAATAACGTGTGCAAATCTGGAATCTAGGGCTTAGGCAAACGACAGAGAAATTTAGATTCTGGTTATCAGTCTCAACTTTCTTAGTAACGTACATGTCAGAACTTCGGGAATGACGACAAAATATTGGCGCGGGCCGCGGTCACAACTCCGTTCTATTCACACCTAAAGTAGAATCTCGGAAGAGGTTGAACTGGGCTAATTTGAGATAAATTAAAATGTGGTTATGACAAGCCTCCTTCTTGGGAGCCGCGAATAAATCATTTGCACCCTAAGTGAGAAATAATAGAATTTATAGGGAGCAAAAGGTTGAATTGATTATTCTCTTGTGTTGAATACTTTCACTCGTGCACAAGCACAACACGGGTGATGAAAATCTATTTACCGGGTGAACCAGGGAAAATGCTTTCTTTTGGAAGACTTGAAGCTCTGTAATCTGTAGACATGATTCTTCATAACCAAATGAAACTCAGAGAATCTGAAACAAGCTGGCTATCACCAAAATGGAACATGTTGGGGACATATGACCCCAATTCTCACCGGTTGTCTAAATGTAAGCAAGTACTTATTGGAATTGGAATATAAGAAAATCAGTGAACATGCTATCACGTGCATATGAATGTACCGATAGTCTGGATAATTAAAAACAAGCAAATAAAACTAAGTATGGTTTGCTCTCAAGTGGTCCTTACATATACTTATTTTTAGACAGATCTATTAAGCAGAGCGGATCCAGATTATTGGCATAATTCCAGATTGTACACTACAGCCCTTCAAATCCATATTGATTCCCGGGCTACCCTGTATGATCTAATTTGAGTCATTCCAATTTAACACGCAAATGGGTCCTTTCAAATGCAATAATAATAATGTAGAGTTTCATCGGAGCGATTAATAAATCTGAAGGTTCTCGCTTCTAACAGTTCGAGGCAGTGCGTACTAATTAAATCCGCATTAATTGTCGTATTTTCTACATATTTACTACCTCCAGCTCTTAGTTGTCGTGTTTTGAATGTCGGGATTTCGGGTTATCGTGGGAGTTATGTATTGCAAACCATATAAAACACAAATGTCAGCCTTTTGTCCTCTTGAAAAGAAGAGTGACATTTTATTATCTGGTTCGTTTCTGTACGTATGGTATGGAGTGTGCACAAAACTGTGGACTAGCATATTATGCAACTTGAAGTTCAGTCCTCGGCCAACTTAACCTACTTTCCAACTCATTCAAAGTCCAAGTACAACTGCCTATCACGAACCATCAACAAACCAGTTTCTTTGGAAGAAAGTGAAACTGTAAGAGTAAAATACAATGACACGATAGCAACTGCCAATCCAGTCCAGTCTGCAATACTTAGACAGACGTGCAGGATTTAATAACTTCGACTCTTGAACTTTTCTCAATTAGATAGATATTACGTACGTAATATCTGATGTACACCCATCCAGCCATGTAGGAAGTCACATGTAATTATGAGTTGATTTTTCAATTCCGAAAACTACGAACTTATTGTTAGTTCAAAAGAAACGTGTTCGGGTAGAACCCCCGCCCAGTGCTAGTCGGATAAAAAGAGAGATAGGTATTCATTTTGTAGAAATCTTGTGAAGCATCTAGGGAGCTATTCCGATTGAGAATCCAATACGCGTAGCGGTGCTGACGAGCATTTAAGTAATGAACGGCAGAAGCAAACGGATTTTTGACCAGTTTATTGAGAAAAACGAGTCCAAAATATCTTTTTTTGAATCCGCCGTGACAGGATCGCGAGGGTCGCGATGTTGTCTTGCAGCAACTCGAAAATTTGTTCAGTTCTCTGCAATGATTTACAAATGGAATTTCTAAGAATAAATTTATATCTCAGGCGACATTACGTATACGTTTCAAGACAAGACGAATGTATGAACTATTAAAATCTTTGCTCGGGCTTGTTTGTGCACTTTGTGTTAGAGAAAAGAAGTGCAATACCCTTGATACTGGACTAGAACAAATTAGGAGGGGCTCAGGAATAAATGTGTGACTAATTTGAGTCTCACTGTATAGATTCAGCTCCTTGATTAACGTGTAAACAATAGGTTTACCGTAAGGAGCTAAAGTTAACTGTTTCTAATGTAAATTCATATATTCTCATACGGCGGGAGGACACGTAACAGAAAAGAGGCATTATTATTCATAGACTCCGAAAGTTATGAATGAGGCTGTCAAACGTTAATGTGTCTTGTATGAATATGTTAATTTTTTATACAAATTTGAACTCGACAAATTAGACTTAATTTACTACATTGGAAAACACAATGGAATCTTTAAGTATCATTATTTAAAGCTCGAGTGCAAACAATTCTACTTCCACGTTATCTTATCGCAAAAAGTTTCTGTAAAGTGGAACCGGTCACGTAACACATAGACTAATGGGATAGAAATTGATCGACCATTTTAAGGGATGTCAATTATTATAATCAAGGTTAGTATAAAGTTTATTTGTTGTAACGTTAATTTCTTTGGCCGTGTCAATAAATAAGTGATGATTATGATTATGATCAGTTTGTCATTGATATTGAAATTTTAAAAATTCTATTGTGTTGCAATTTTATTATTCATAAGGTTGCATGCATACATGTGGCCATTTGTGTATTTTCTATTTCTGAATCCGTTGTTTAAGAATCCTGTGGAAAATTGGAAATCCTTTTAATTGGACTTGATCTCGACTACTACGTACTAGTGACTTGAACTAATTCACACGAACCCGAAACTGGAATTCACACACCCACTCTTTCATGCAGTAAATCCCAGATGTGGCCTATACTTAAATCGGAGGTTATAAATTAACCCAGAACTAGTTCGCTTCACTCTATTCAATCACTCTCAGTGGGAACCGGATATAAAACAAGGGTTATTGGATCAGTGCCGAATTTGTTTTTGCGAATTCCACATATATAATTTTATTAGGGGTGGGCATGGAATGATAATGAGAAGTCACTCAAATTTATGTAGTCCTAATGCACAATATATGTACGTACAACAAAACAAGTATTACAGAAGCTTACCGCGATTCTGCAGGGTGCAACTTATCTTTGCACATTCCTGCCAATTGATATCAGGATACTTGCAAACAAGAATTAGCAAGATATTAAACGAAAAATTACGTAAACCTTACTCTACAAAGTCAACTCTCGGCAACGCACAACATGAACGGCTATGAAAGTGGTAATTTGGCCTGGTTGTCAAGATCAATGGTCTTCACACAGACTTCTGCATCATCTTTGTCCAATTCTATTGAAAATGTCATTACGATATCATTCGCAATTGTCAAGATAATGATTAGTTTATTTAAATACTGGGAAATGTTAATCTTGAAATGAAATTGTAATTCTCGTGCGCTCTCTCCCTTGAACGAAGGTAATACAAACTATTAGCCGTTAATAGTTATTCGCCAATGCATGAATACATGTGTGTAACTAAACCATATTGAAACCATATGTTAATTATTAAGTATGTAACCTTTTGTCAATAGAGTGGAATACTTCACTTAAAAATCGCCCAAACGTATTTTGAGTTATTGTTCGTAGAAGTAATACGAGTAAATCTTTCTCAAAATACTATTTTTCATGGACTGAAAACTGAAATCCCATCCCGAACCAACTTTGATTCTTGAGATGAGAACTGTAGAACAATACACGTGTGGCACCATGCTATATGAATGCAGCGGAACAGATCCTACTGTTTAGACTAGATATCTCATGGTGGTTATCGTTACGGGTTACTACCCATGCATCATCATCATCATCACGAATATTTAGTGAGACCAGGCACTTACTACTAGTATGAAAATATTTTTTCCCAGTATAAATTCATGACGAGCAGTCCAGTTCATCAACATACAAATATTTCTTCCTTCCTTGTCTTTTTTCTAGAAGAAAATTTGGAGTCAAAGGAGAAGAATGGTTGGATGGTTGAGGAAGCATAACCATGGCAGTTGAAAAATAAAATCTCACAATTCGCAACCCAATCCAATGCCCTGTTGTACTCTCTTTATTTGACTTGGCGTGAGGTTCATTCTCAGATACAGATTGCAAATCTGCAGTCCATTCATAATCACCCATTTACCACCATAATACCATTCAAGACACAAGAGTCCATGCACAGTACAATATGTAACCAGGAGTTGTGTTACAGATGTAAAACCCCACTACTTAGTTTCTTTAAATAACATTAAGTTGTTTGAGATCAGTTTGTATTTTGTAGTCAGTCAGTGACTAGAGTTAAGTTGATAAGCACGTGCATGCATGCAAAAGATTAGACCAGACAGACCGGCCTGTGATTTTATTTAATTTGGCATTACTTTTCTGCAGATCAGGATTTTTGCACTTTCAATTTTAACAGTACAAAACTGGTGCTTCATCTCCATCTCCAAGTTGGAAAGACGTGATATCTTGAAGAATTTGAAAACATACATCCGAAAATAGTTTTGTTCTAACTGTGATTTTTGGTGGCATGAAATGACATACGTACTATGACAGGAGCCATATGAGTGTATTTTGGAAGATATCAGTATACAACTTAAAGTGCTGTCAAAATAGAGTTGCATTTTGGTGAAAACAGTTTTATGAGTTTGACTGTTGAAAGATAAGTCTCCGCAAAAAGTATTGACGCGGACTTGGAGTCAGAGTCAGAGATTTCTTTATTGAAGTCATAATGGTCCGTTTCCTGAACAGTTCAGAACATACTTGGATTTGTTTTATTGTGCAAAATGCATCCGCTTGAAGGATGTTCTTCCTAGAAGACGGACTTTCTGTAAAAGTGATAACCCGGAGTGTCGAGTCACTTTTAGACATGTAAGTTGAAAAATTAGTTTTTTGACCTAACTTTACGAAATCTTTACAAGATATCGGAAGGGATTCTCTCAGTTTGACGTCAGGCAGACATAGGATAAGAGATTATGCGTAAAATTCTTTGGAGTAAACATTTTTTTTATCTTGGCTCCAAACAAGCAGAGGAATACATATATTATGTACTCCTTCAATTCCTAAAAAAAAATTTTTTCCGAAATTGAGACGTACTTTGAGAAAAGCCCGGCAAGGATGTTAGGAAAAAGAAATAGTTTTTTATGTTTAGATGAAAGTCTCGTAAAAATATTTCCGGCTTGTCCATGGTGACCCCAAGTAAGGATTAAGGATGGCTGTAAAACTACTCATTTTTTTTCTAAAAAGAACAACAGACGCAAATGCATATGGGTTTGTCAAGAAACGGGTTTATGATTGAGTGATTCCCATGAGCTCAACCGCACCACGTGTTCCATGTCAACACTTACATCCAACAACTGTCATCATTTTGTTCACCTCACCCGTCCAGTATGGTGGTTTATGGCGTTTGCTAAAATCTTAGAACTTTGCACTTACTACATTTCTACTCCGCGTTTCCACTCATGCCGTCTTTATACAAATAAAATAATCTTACAACGGACACTATTCAGAAGTGACACTCAAGATCCAGATGAAAACAAAATAAATACACTGGGGGTTATATGTATTATACGGTATATCCTGAATTGTGCGGTCGCAGAATTCACATATCACATATATTTGTCCAATGGTGGGTTATCGTCCATCTCTACTAGGGAGAAAGCCCGTAACCCTGCTACGCAGGTTCAAAATTCATCTTATTTTGAAGAATGCATTACTGCTCTGTTGCCACCCTTCACCCAATGTCTTTTAGCCATCATTGGGCATCGTCGTGGTTCCCGACTTTCCTACCCCATTAGGGTAAGTTGCTGATTTATGAAAGTGAAAGTACGAAAACCACTGCCTACTGTATGGAAGGTAAAAACCTCACAGTCGTCAAAACTAGGATACCAGTCGAATAAATTTCCACCAGAATGTATCTGCTTCGCATTCGTCTACGAAGTGTGCCGATAATAGTAGAAAGAATTCCAGCGACAAAAACCATTTAAAGCAACACCTCAACGTATTTGCAGCGAATCATGTCAATTTTGATGTTGCCCATGCCGCTCTGATAATGACGATGGTGCTTTTTATTTTCTATTTAGAAATTCACTCGTTTAGAATACGCGTGATATAGCAGTGAGAATATTTCAAACAATTCTGATAACGACCTCAATTTTATCTTCTGACAAAATCTTCGGATCCGTAAACGGACACTGGTTGAAAGGATTAATCGTGAATAGTTTGCTCTGATCTTGAGTTTCACAATCGAACGGTGTTCCTTTTCAGTAAGATGAGACAACTGCAATTTTTTGTTCTGAGTAAATTGTTTTAAATTTAAATGAGGTGACGAGGTGAGTAGCATCTGTTAGATCATCTGTCTGTTCCTTAAAAATATCCCGCTAAGTGACTAAGCAAAGGGTTAAACGAATTTTTTGTACGATGAAGAATATGGAGACAAAAACACATTCATTTGCAGTTTTCCGTTGCTTGTTTGGCATTTGTTTGTTCGGGCGAAACATTCATTCATTCATTCATTCACTTAAAATGAATGAAAAAACCCGCGTGGCATTACACTCCACTCGCGTTTTAAGTTTATAAACGGATTCGCAAATAAACACGTTCTAAAAGCTGAATATAGAATGACTCGGTTAAAAAATGTGTTTGTTTTCCTTCAAAAATACAGTTTTTAGGGGTTTGACTTTGACTTGACGCCACTTGAGCTGGCTCAGTTTCAGCCATATTCATAAAAATGCAATATTAATTCATGTCCGTGTGCACGCAATGCATTTGGCTCCCCATCCAAATTACTAATGCCGAGTACGTGATTCCCTGACTGCATTTATATTTATATACATTGAATACAAAAGTTTGTTACTTTTTATCACTCTTAAGATGATTAATTTTATCTCTAGTGTCGGTGCATTAGTAGAGCACATAAATGTGGAATTATAAATGCAAATAAGCATGTCAGCACCGCTACTGGTATTGCTCTTTCTAGATACTGATTTATTTTCTATAATTTTTTGTGCATTACTGTGTCTTGGCTATAACCGACAACGATCCCATGTAGCCTAATGTGTATAATGTTTGCCTAAGAAAAAGCCGTATGTGCGAAATTAATTCAGAGCATTACCGATCCTACCATATTTTCAGCACGGTAAAAATATGATTGCATGACATAGCTGAAATTGTGTGGGTTTTTAAAGTTTCTATAGATGAGGTGGGTACAGTGCGGTGGTCTAAACCCTATTTTTTTTGTTCTTGTCTTTGTGTTTTTATTTTTGTTTCAAGCAAGACCAAGACCTCTCCTCCCTTAATTTCCGCTCCTTGATTCTGTGAATTAAAATAATTGGGAAAACTCCTTGAGGACATCTGAGAATTAGCGTAATTCCTGGAGTGATTCTTCAAAACGTGCGGACACATTGCACTTTACTATTTTTGCATTATATTCCTGTCCATTTTTTCCACAACCTCACGACACGTTTTAGTTTTATTTTTCTTAAAATACGAACGACACTGTTCACTGTTTTGTACAATCTTGGATCCAACCAAACTGCATCCATCCATTACATTGTTTCATCGTGGTTATCGGCATCTCATGCAGCTGCGTTAATCTACTGTACCGTAAAAAATAAAGACGAAGAAACAACGGAATTGTCCGTAGTGGATATGCATTCCGTGTGATTTTAGTCGAATCAGTCAGTCTTCTTGTGAAGCACTGGACCAGAAATCATTCTCCATATAAAAATACAAACCGCGAAATGAGAATCATACCTTACGTGTATATTATTTGAAAGAATCCCTTGCAATTGGGATTCACCGGTGCGAATTTTTTTCATAAACTATTCCCTGACCTGAAATTATTACCTTCAATTGCCGTGTGTATTATACAGTGGCGTACACTTATTGTATATTTGTATGTCGTGGTTTAAAAACGCAGATAAGATCTAAATTATAAATCTAATTTATAATTTGTCCTGCTTTCAGTAATCTTTTGTCGCGATGACATTGTGGCTCCAAGCTTAGCACTGCACTTGTATGTTTAAATTCATCTATAGAGTCAAATTATCACATGCTTATGTTACAGTGCATCGTCAAAACAGTTTTCGACTACGCCAGGTTTCGTACTTATATCCCTGCCGTTTCAGTCGATTACAATCAAAATGGACTGGCCTATTGTATTTTTATAGACTTTTATTTTAATCTATTCGTGGTGCCCCGTATGCGACATTTCAATAACTAATAACTCTGTTAATTTTGCATTTAATTCCAGAAGATGTACATATAATTGTTTTTCCTGACAGCTTCTGATTTCGTGTGGCTCAAATGCGCTTATCCTGAATAACCACGGCGACTGCAACACATGTCACTTCAACTGCAGTGTATGGTTTACCATTTAGTGATTTAAAGCTCAACTTTTACCATTTGCGAATTATAACGTACGAGTCGCTCAGTCGCTGTAACAAATTTCTCGAGAATTAGCAAGCACTTGTAACAAATGTTAAATGAGGTTAAATTTATAATTCATTATTTCTGTGTATACTTTTGAGATATTTCTATGTAGAAGTGATGAATTCTACAAACAAGGTTCTAGTTGAAGCAATTAGCAAGAATTAGAAGGTACCACTACATAGAAAGACAACATAATAATGAATTGGAGTGACAATGGCAATGAATGACATTATAGAGTGCCGAGTACAAGTACACATCATGAGGAATTCATACAGAATTTGCAATGTGCATTACTGATGGTGGTCGTATGGTGTCGTGTTTAACCCACTCACCAATTGCAACTGCAATGTACACAAAGTGCAAATAGTATTTAGCAAACAGAATCATAGCGTATTAATGGACGTCGTGGTTGTAGCAAAAGCTCACTCAATAGCACAGTTTAGGAAATTGTGCAAAGAAACACAAAGGTAGGATTCTAATTGAATTTACCGTCTGTCAACAAATACGATCAATACTATTTTGCGAGACACGCTATATTTACCCCTCAATTTCAAAACGGATTTTAATTTAATTAGTTTCACTGCTGTCCTCTCGACCTACAAATTATTTTAATACCATTCAAAATGTCCGGAATTTCTTGGACATATTTCTTCGACGACTTATAGGCACTTATGAGAGTGTCAAATTTTTTCGAAGTCCGGTGTTTCAGAAACGCTTAAAGGATACCGCACACCACTTATGGTAAGTCTGGACTATGTTTTGATATGTTGTAACCTTAACTCTAGTGAACAGCTTTTAAGATCTTACTGCAAGAAGTCTCACCATTTGGCCGCTAGAAATGCACATGATGGTATGTACTAAGCCGATCCTGCCACCCGCGCAGCACATGTCCACCGTAAAACTTTTCGGGTAGGACCTTCACAGAAGCTGTACAGGTGGTCAATGGCTACAACATATCAAAATTGCAGCCAAATGTAACACGGTCCAGATTTCCCATTTTAGGTGTGCGTGGTATCCTTCCTACACAAAATAAGTAGAGATGTTTCAAATTTCAAATAACGCGATTGGTCACCCCATACTGTCCGAATCATCCAGACATTCAATTATGTTGAGGCAAATGAAATTCCTTTGAGGGTAGAATTCCATATAAATGTCAATTAAGGACGACACGGATAAATTCGAGGCGCAAAATGATCTGATTCTGACTTTTTTAACTGACACGACCTGCTTTGAGCACTAGAAAATCTAATAATTTACAAAAAAGTAGGACATTTACAGACCGACTATAGAGGCAGCTGTGTAGAGGAACATCGGATAACGATGAAATTAAGTCTTTTATTTTTCGGATTGTCACATTTTCTGGGCATTAGACATCGTAAAACTAGATTATCCTACACGGAGTTCTTACTTCGAATGTGTACCAGCAACAGCTGGACAGTTCGTACGTACAAAAGAATTTATCAATTATGCAAGAATCAGTGTCACTCCTGACTCAGCTTGTGTTAGACGTTTACTGAAATCCAATTTCTATTGATGTTTTTACAACAAAATAAAGGAAATTAGTTCATTCTGTTCTTGTTACAATTCTTTTATAAAATATTAAGATTTTTCCAACACAGGAAGTGTCTAGTAAAATCGAGTCTCTCTATAAATTGAACAAATGAAAATAAGGCCATTGTGAATTGTAATTTATATAACCCAATTCGACTCCTTCTCTTTAAATTGGAGATTCGACTCCCATGTAGTAGTTTTCTTTTGGATATTGTATACTGATCACTAATTACATTTGTTAACACACAAAAATGTTCCAATCTATGCGAACTAAATATTTGCAAACGAGACACAATAGACTCTAATTACTCGTTGAAATTAGTTTATGTATACAGGTAGAGATATTTGAGAGGTCTGTAAAATATAAGAGTGGAAGTGGAATTATTACATTCACTTGGATTTGATTCGATTGAAGGGCTTCCGTGATGGTTGTCCCGATTCTCCTTTTCTTTTTTTATTCAAGCTTCCTTCCTACATAACTATTACATGACATGCCCTATATAATTCATGCCAACTTGTTGGATTTTTTTTTAAATCCTCTTATCATTTCCATCGTCCATTAATAAAACACGTTGTTAGTTCAACGAAGTTCTTTGTTGAGGAATACATGCACACACATGCATTCTACAACTCAATTCCCATTGATCCATAGTAGATGAGCGAATATCTCCTGCACCATTGGATATGTAACCCTTGATCCCATAAATGAGTATGAATAATATCAAGGCGAAATTCAAAATTATAAACATTATTTTATATTTTTGTATACAGTACATTCTTTAGAATATCGTACAGATATTCGCGGACTACAACTTTTTGTAATGAGACCATTCCATTTAAAGATAACCCTAGTAGTAGGAAAAACTGCATTGCAAAGCGTTTTTTGAACATTGACCCAAACCACTTTTGCCTGAATTACACTTTGTATATCCGGGTGAGTTACCCAGCAGACATACACTAGTTTTCTTCGCTTTGTTCAGTCAGTTTTTTGAGTCCATCATTAGCCAGTTTTGGATTTTTAGAAATTTTCAAATTGCTTTCAACAATTTTGACAAAGGAAAAATAATCTTGATAGTCAAAGTGGAACGAAAACACATACGAGCTTCAAAGAATTTTGACCATTCAACTCTCCAGGGCACAATTCGTCTCGTTCGTAGTTCGTATGTCATTTTTGTATATTTAATTTTATTGCTAACACGCGATGTGCATTGTGTCATGGCTCATTACATGTATAATTAAATTTTGATTTAAAGGGGTATCTCACCTTTCAATAATTCAAAATTAAAAAAGTTACGACGAACACATACTTGGTTCTCACTCCCTTTGCATATATAAAACTCCAGTAATCGTGTGCCGTGCTAAGTTATCCAGGAAATTCTTATTTGCTGGAGAGTAAGTATTTTATTTTAATTTTCGGTGGCACTTGGATCGGTGGCCCGTCTGCTTGAATCATAGTATACATAGTGTCTGGACCTGGGAGCTTTTATTCAGTTACCCGAACAAAAACAACAACACTGTCACACTGTCACTTACGGTTCTCCAGTTGAGAGATGGATGAGATGATTGTGCGTTGTATTTACAGACCAAAAGTTACACCTTCTTGGTTCAGTGCCTAAATTGTTGACCTTACAAGGGATGTCCCCTTCGCGTTCAGAATAACCGAACATGTAAGAGTTTGCTCTATGTAGACTTCTCTGGCGTAATTTGGACCATATGAGGATGTCAAATTCAGATTGGCTTTAGCTCTTTTAGGATTAGTTGGCTGTGGAATATTTGTTTATTATACTAACTCTGGGCATCACAGCCAATCACAGGTGACTTGTGTAGGTTTCGGCAGTTTCCATATTCATACAATCAATTTGCATATTTCATGATTGAATGCTTTCGATCATATTAATCAAGAATCAACCAATCAAAGTTTTTGATCTGTAGACCCACGAACCCTGTGTGTGACCAGTATTGCATACTATTATTTCGGTAGGCGAGTTTTAAACCGCCGAACGTTAGGGGGCGTCATACATACGGCGTGTTTTCTTGAATGCTATTGGTAACTCCCTTGTGATTCTATCCATCTCTCAATCAAGAAGGAACATGGAGGAATGATGGGACCAATCCAATCGAGGATTCGGAACTTGGAAGAGTATCTAACTTGAACTCGATCCCAACATTTTAGAACTCCATTAGATCCAAATATCCATGGACATGGAATCCGATATATATGAAAATACACTGATACGATGGTTTTGAATTAACTGGAGCAGGTTATAGAGAGTGAGGTCAGACCTCCGTGAAATACGAAGAGACGAGAGCAGCTGTCAAGTCTAACAAGGAGGAAATCAATCTCTTTCCGCCCAGTTTCCTTCGAATCCACTTTTTTACCTCTTTCATTATTCCTCAATCAACTAGGGCATATAAACCGGTACCGGATTTCATGTTTCGGTTTTCGGTTTTTTTTCGGTTTCGGATGTCCGGTTAACCGGTTTTTCACCGAAATTTCAAAATTACCCTAATTTCCGTGAAAATGAAATATTCGCTTTTTG
>JAQFYE010000757.1:0-29954 GCA_034694305.1 Protaphorura glebata | reverse complement strand
ATCTCTCATTAAAAATTCAAATTCTTGTATATTCTATTCGTTTTCAAATCATAATTTTTCATCTAAATATTGACTCATAAATTTGAGAATTTAATCAAAACATTATGTTATCCACGAATCTGGTGAAAGCAATTTTTTGTCGCTTTCCTATAAAGTCAGCAGATTTGCTGGACAGTTAAAAACAATTCTGATTAATCTTTTCTTGTAAATTTTCTGGCTTTCATGCCTTCAAATTGAATTTTCTTCTATTTGAAAAACGACAAAAAATTTCGGTGATTGAATGACAAATTCCGGCTATTTTTTCTTGCTAATTTTGGACATATACAATTCAATTGAAGCTTCTAACAAAATGAAGCCTAATTCTTCCGAGATGTACAAATCCGACATGTAATGTATGTAAATATGTACTATACCTTTAGTTATACCGCCTGTCAAATTACATGACAAAGAGATGAATCCTTTGAGCTCAATCCTCAATTTGTATCCAAATCTCCCATTTTATTCCTTCACAATAGAATAGACAAAACAATTCTTCAATACGATAACAAAAACACACATTGATTCATTGATTGGCATTCGCCGTAATTGGTAGTTACCATTTGGTCTAGGGGCACGGGTACCCATAGTAGTAGGTAAAGAGAAACTTTTGCTGCTTTAGAGCAATCACGGATATTGCAATTCGGAAGAATTGAACAACAGATAAACGACATAGTAAGCCAATATCCTAACCTTTACGCTGTAATTGGCTTGCTGAATATCCGTAATAACTTGTGGTTTCCGTCAGATTAACGATTGTTTCCCATAAAATATTTTCCCTTGAAAAGGCAAAAGAAATAGATCTAGAATTCTAGAGTCAGTACAATTCAAAATGTATCCAGTTTCAATTTATTCAGAATCTACATAATATTAGTTTACCTTTCTTTTGACAAAATGTTCATTTTCTTTCTCTCTGACTTCAGATGGTAGAATTATTAGCCAATTATTTTCCAATTGGTTTTTCTCTCAATTTTATTGACAACAAACCGTCGTACTTTGAAACACAACGACTTCTATTTCCGGCCAAACCTTCATAGTCTGCCTTCACAAGCAAAATTACAGAAAATATTTACTTTCTTAAAGCTGATTTATTTTGCAAAACTGACAACCAAAATTTTTGAGATTTATTTCAGGGTTATCAACTCCCTTCGTATTCACACCCTCTATCGAACACTGACTCTGTCTTAATTGAACTGTGATTTGGGTTCGAGAATACTTTACGAGATTACGGCGAGAAAAGCTTCAGATTCATCGAAATTTACTTCCAACCGATTTTCGTTCGTTTTAAGAGTTATGCGTGATCGGAAACCGTTCCCTTCAGAGTCCGGCGCTAAATGTCCTGTGTCATCTCATTCGTTCACATTTCGGAGCACTGGAAGGGGTTGCTGTGATAGAATGAATCTACCGTAATTAACAGATTAGAAGCTGTGACTTCAATAAATGTATGCCTTCGGCTCCAAATTGAAACCGAGGTTTTTCCGTAAACTTGCCCAGGACGAAATTACAAGCCGGGACGATATTTTGATTTTGATTAGAAGCCCGTCGGTCACTTAATAGATTAACCATGTGTATTAGTAAGAAGAATCCGAATCTTAACAAGGATAGATTCTTGACCCATCTTCGAGGTCATGGACTTGGATTATTTTCTGCGTTGTTGTGATCCATCTACTGATGATGTATTTTGTGAGCTATGACTTGAATAAAAACAAATCCATTCCACCTTGTGATGTGTTTGAACTTAAATACACGTAGATTGGAGGTAAGGATTGCTCATACATGGATTTATTTTGCGTTTTTGTTGTTGGGGTGGTCAGGTTCAAGGATGTTCATTGAAAACGTTGAATGACTCAGAATGAGTCATTCATTGGAACCAACTCACGAGTAATCATCTGATCTCCTTTTTCTCCATCCAAACTCCTAATTATGAGTGAATGAACTGAGTTGTTGGTCAACAACACCACCAAATTCGTCCCCCACTCATATCCACATCCACCTATTATTTCACCTACAATCCTTGTGTACGAAATATACCTCTCAGGTGGCAAATCCCACAAGCATAGTGCAAAAAATCTCAAGGGCGTCCGGGTGTTGCAATATTTATTAATTGCTGGTTTTCATTTTCAGATGAACCCTCCGTCCTCCGATGAATTCTTGTTCATAGTTACCTATGCTACTCCGTGAATAAATTAAAGGGTCATGACCTTAGATTGTATAATTTTTATTTCTTTCGCATTCCGTCATTTCGGTGTCTGTAATATTTTCAGGTTCGAAATTTATCAAAGATATCGAATCCAAAATTACTAAACCAGGTATACTTGTATCTATGTTTAGAACAGACAGACAGTCAAATCCTTGCAACTAATTGCTAAATAGTAAGTCCATAGAACGACAGATGAGACTTAGGAGCCCGAGGTCATAGACAATGTGACCTTTGAATTGCAACAAGGATGCATTTAATTAGTGAATAAGTTGAGTGCTATTACACAATTCAGGATCTATGTCAAAAACTAATCCTTGACCTCGAGGATACAATATAGATAGACTCCAAATTTGATTTGAGTCACACCTTTTCTATAATAGAGCTTCTCCTACTACTAGGGATACACATAAAAAGTTCTCAGAAATTTGGCCAGGTGTAAGGAAGAATTTCCTCAATTATTGAAAGAATTTTGGTTTGATAATTGAATTGATGAGTTGAAATATAAATGAATAGGACTACATAAGAATCTGCAGTAAGTGGTACATGTGCATGTACTCGTACATTGCACGTGAGACGTGACCCATGCGATCGACCTGAAATGAACTCCATGAAATGAAATTAAGAAAGTCAGTTCAAGGTTTGGGTGTAAAGTTGGAAGTTGCAACAATTTAATGTACTCTTTCATTGTTGTATTACAGTAAGTAATTCCGGTATAAGTTCTGGCATACACGCCAGGAATTTTATTCACCCTGTAAGCAAGATCGTTCATTGGGGCTCTCACGTTGCGTTGTTTCTTGTGTCTTTCACAGAAAAAAATAACTGGCAGCTGCAATCCCAAATACTACAAAGTACAAAGTGAATACTTTTTTCCTCCCGTTCTTTTTCTTCAGGCGGCAACATTGAAGGGGGACAAAAGAGAAGCCGTTTTCGTATAGTGCTAGTGCTGGGGGAAACGAAACATTTATTTGGATAAGTGAAAAAATACTATGTCCAGAAGCATACATCCCCACTCCATCTACAGGCCATGGCGTGTAATTTAAAAAAAATAAAGTGAGCTATACATTTTGTATAGAATTTATTTCAGAATTACGCCTAAAATTTTCACCAGATTAAGAATCGGTCATGAGAGATCAGATCAAGGAATCTTCATATTTCTTCGCGTAAAATTTATGAATGGCGCGAATTTAAATGAATACTTGTGTAGTTATAGTTAAGATTCTCCACAAAATGTACATCTCATTTTTTTTCTCTCCAAGTTGTCTGCTTTTGGTGTGAAGCATGGCTAAATTGTTGAACCGAGAAGATGCCATACAAAGAGATGAACGCTGCGTGCTGGTGAACGCTTAGTTGAAAAACGCTTGGCGACATCGAGTGGATTTAACCAGAGTCCACATCCCGCCTCTTCATTCCCTCCAAGCCAAGGCAAGGCTTCGTTCATGCACGCCAAAGTGGAAAGGAAATTTTTTCTGAGCCTGAATTACTACTACAACTTCCACTACACTACAACTAAATATTCAACCACTTTACGTTCAGATCCTTTGATTGAGCGGAAAAACACTTGTATGATAATGATGAGTGTAATTTATTTCAGATTGATACAATGGACGCCGACAATAAACCCCAAGTCTCTATCGTACTTCATTTTGTTTGGATTAATAAATAATACATACCACACATTCATTGGCATTCACTATACGATGCGATCCTAGCCAGGCTTTCCATTTCACCTGGGAAAGGTACCCCTAGTATTAGGGTGAACATTTCTTGAGCATTCAGGAATAAGGGGCTCCTTGTGCCACCGCCACTCTGACATCTTTTACCGAATTAAACTTGAAATTACTATTTAAGATGAAGTGAGGCCATATTTGAACTGGTGATTTGAATTTTTTAAGTTATGAGACTTGTGAACTACTCAAATTGCTTGAATTTGGTTCACTGTAATTTTAACAAACCTTGCGATGTGAACTGCTCACGTTCATTAACTAATTGTGCCCAAGAATTAACAACCACCTTCTCCAAGAACTTTCCCCGGCGTTTTAATTTACCGCAAAGAATTTTAACGGGAATGCCTGTCAGAAACTGAAAATGTATGTATTAATCGAGCAATCAATGTCAACAAATATTGACAAGGCGTTTCAAACATTTGCGTGACATGAAATGTAATATGCGTGTCTATAAAACAAATGACGGTATCAAATTAGTTTAACACCATCTGTGTCCAGATTCTCATATCCTTATGGCGTTTTGAATGTTTGGGAAATCTTTACCAATTTAAACCGATTCGTGAGATGAGATTGTTTCAAAAATTTGTCGGCGACCGATTTTCAATAATTTGTGCCGATTTTTTCTTGCAGTAAGGAATTCTATCCTCGCGAATTTGTGAAGCAATCGTATTAGTACTCCTAATTTAGTCTAAAATAGTGGAACTAAAATTTTCCCATTTGCTAGAAAACAGATGTTGAAATGAATTCCGCAGCACGTCCGGGTTAAATTCTTTTCATGTCCATGCTCTCTATATATATTTCATTTAGCAACTCAGCACATTCATTCATATTGAGTTAAACCGAATCAAATCAAATTATAATAATGCAAGCTAAAACGACAAAGAGAGAATAAAATTCCAAATCTTTGTCTTAGACTTGAGTGACCTAAATCCTCCAAGGAGGTAAATGACTGTTTAAGTGCAAGTGGATCTCAATGGAATACAATACAATACAGTACGATGTTCAAAGAATTGTGTTAATTAAGCTCAACTTCCACTTGTCCGCTAATTAACGGGGTCGTCGTTCTACAGCTTAAAATATTACAATGATTCACAACAATGCGGACATTGTTCAAATACAATCGTACTACGGAGCTCCATTCATAACCTTACATTACTATCTACTACGTCGCACTTCATTTGTGAAAGCAAAACGTTTCCTATTTACAATTGCAGCGGTGATTTGGCTATGAAGTTGAATTCTTGTTAATCATATGACAAGGAAATCCAATTTATTGTAAAAAGTCTGATTAGTTTCAGCTCAACAGAAATTTTGCGTAGGATTTTTTGAAATTTTGAAAAAACCATCAATATAATTCTATTTGAGAATGAAACGTTAATATTTTCGGCCAGTACACTTGAAATGACAAATTCTGGTCTTCCATGGTGCTCGAAGGTTTCAAGGTGAAAGATGTTCCTTGTGAGATGAGTCCAATGGCCTCACAACTCAGGTAAAACAAATGGAAAAATAAATTAGCATTCTGACTCAAGACTAGACTTCATTTATGAAGGAAATAAATGGTGTGTGTGTGGTAATAACCTGTCTTGAACGGTTTTCAACCCAGATAGTAGTAAGTGTAGTAATCAGGATGAGTCGAGGCCGACTGGATAGTGGTAATAGTGGTAAAGTCCATTCACTTATCGGTTTGTACCCATAAAATCAAACTAAAACCAGTACACTGTAGTACATTAACGCCATGTCCATGTGCTCATGAACTCACTAAAGCTCCCGCTCACCTTTATTTCTACTAGATTTTTTAGTAAATACTAAATGCCATTCGATTATGTCAATTCCCTTAAACAACGAATCCGCCAGAATGTAGGAATTAATAATGTACAGGGTGTCCCAGAGAAAGCGCACCATTGTTTGATTATATTTTGGCGTTGTTACAAGAAATTATGTTACGGTCAGGTTGGAATTATTGATAAATTCTAAGAATGTATTTTATCAACGTAAGCCATCAAAATAAGAATCGGACAGTGGGACTCATCCATAAAACTAAATGTTAATAAAATTAGTTTGTGGTTTACTTTGACAAAACAAGTTTTTAAAATTTGTTGATAATTCCAACCTGACCGTAACACAATTTTATATAACTACGCCAAAATATAATCAAATAATGGTGCGCTTTCCCTGGGACACCCTGTATTAGAATCTGAAAGATCCTATTACAAATATTTTAGGGTAAAGGGTCTTCAAAATTGGGCCGAGAATCGGGATAGCCGATAGCCTCATAAATTAGCCAATTTCCTTTCAATTCCACGGTTTCGTTTAGATTATGTCTTGGAAACCTCGGTATTTAGAAGATAAGCGTTTAAATCGCTTGTAAAGCCAGAGCCATCTTGCAAAATCTGAACCCACATGTGCGCATATTTTAAGTATAATCATGTCATAGAATACTGCAAATTCCACTTAGAATTACAAGGAAGCCTGGACGAAAACAGTACTCAATTTCTGATTGACTCCTCAAGATATGATGTCAATGATGTGTTAAGTTAAGTGGGTTTGAAAATTCCGTCAATGATGCCGCGGATGAAATTCTTGTGATTATGAGTATGGTTAGATTTGGTGACTTAGACTAAGTCCTTGAGATTCCTGAAAAGTTTAAATCCTTTTTGATCCTTGGAGTAAAGAGAGTGGTTGTTGATAGAGATTCATTGGTCCGATGATCTCTGAGAATGATGCAAGGCACGAAGATATTTTGTATTTCCTTTCTGGAGAGGAACTAAACTGGAGGGGAAGAACCTCTTGGAAGAAAAACTACGTCGTAAGAAAGGAAGAAAGCATGGTCATCCATAGTAAAAAATGAAAGAGTCTGAGTCTGGGCTCGTAATCGTAATCGTAAGGATGGCCCTGACTGAGTCCATTGAATTCTTCTCTTCATCCCCACCCCAGATACCAGGCTCAGACATCGAAAGTCCATTGAATTCCACTGATTCACCTCACAACTTTCTCACCGTATCCGTCTATGTGAATGTCCAACAGAAACAACCAACTAAACGTTCGTCCACATTCCAAACTCAGCGCCTTAGGCCAAATAATCAAACAGCAAAAAACTATCCAATTTCCCGCCACCTCCATCCAGTATGCAGGGTGTTTCCACATTTTTACGTCAACATTCTGTTCTAGTGCTAGAGTTCTTTATTCCCCAGGCCAAGATTCCGATCAGCTCAATCGGCAAAGAATTTCAGCAAAATCGGTCAACAAATCTGATGATATGATGTTTGCGAGGATCTTATTGACAATGTCAATGGTAGTCTTGGATAGGATGTTCTGACCACGAGGTATTTCTGTTTCCTACTACTATAGGGGTACCCTACTTACTGCCAGAATCGACAACAACTTCATCTCTGCAAGAATTCTGTCAATGATCAGCCATGTATTTCGATTAAATGTCAATTAATGAGCGCCGGTGGGTTTATTTCTCTTAGATAGGATGTTCTTAAAATAGTTGTTTCTGTTTCCTGCTACTAGGGGTACCTTTCTTATGCTAGAGTTGACAACAACCCCATCTCTACGAAGAAGTCCGTCATTGACCAGCCATGTATTTCGATTAAATGTCGATTAGTGAGTGCCAGTGAATTTATTTCACTTACGATTTACATAGAATGTTCTGAACGAAGCTGTTTCTGCTTCCTACTACTAGGGGCACCTTTCTTTGGCTAGAATTGATGACAACCCCATCTACCTATACGAAGAATTCCGCCAAAGACCAGCCATGTATGTATTTCGATTAAATGTCAATTAATATGTGCTAGTTAGTTTATTTCGTGTTATTATGGTCATGAATTTCAGTTGTGCACTGTTGTCAACATTTGGACTGGGGATTAAAATATTCATAATCCTTGTAACACCCTACATCCTGAAATGATTCTTTACTACGACGGTGACTGGTTTACGTTTCTCTGACTAAATTTTTACGTTACTATGATGGTGAATAAGTGCAGTACGAGTACAGGTAAGACATGAAGTAAGACCCAGTACCCAGTAGACTCTGCACTTAACAAATATACAATTCCATACAGCATTTTTTGTTTGTTTTCCAACCATTTTTTCTCAAGTTCAGGGCCAACGATTTTTGACGATGGATGAGTCTCTTTCTGTGTAATTCTTCTCACGACACCTCCACCAAAGCACCAAAAGGGTTAGACTCACACAAAGGAAACAATACAAGAAGGACCAGACAAGAGTGAATACCCTCAAAAATGTTACATATACGCTGCATTCAAATCAGTAGATGTAAACTAACCCATTCCATCCATGTTTGGCGGGAGAAGTTTCAACTAAAAAATTCTTGTATTGCTAAGACCACATTATTTTCGTTTTCAGGGAACTTCTCCATAATTTATAAGCGAAATAGTACACAGATTCGCAGATTTATCGTCGCAGAATTTGGATTTCTCTTCATTTGGCGTGGGGACGATACCCTTAGTAGTAAGTAGAAGAAAACCTGCACTTATTAAAGGATCATCAAAATATATTCTTCAAGTAACGGAATGAATGAATGAAATTAACAAAGTAGCCTTCAAGGCGCTTCTCTATGCTATATTAAATAAACATCTTATTAAATCTGTAATCAATTTATTTTTAGAACGAAAAACCAGTGGCGAAACCGCTCATGTCAAAGCAAACTCGAATCAGTTGGTGTAAAAAATGAATGGAAAACCATGGACGGTGATGACTGACAAGTCCATGTTTAATTTCTGTCAAGTCTGCAAATTAAAATCAACCGATTGTGCAAATTTCCGGTGCCGAAGACAATATTTAACAATTATTCATCACCCTTTCTTTGTTCTTGCCGACACGGACTATCTTAACTGGTCTTCCTGGACAAAAATAATGATCTAGACAAGTAAGTCTAGGTCATCTAGACTCAACAACATAAATAAATAAAAAAAAAGCACAATTGGATTTGTCTATGCTTATCTAGCAAGATTAAAATTATACCGCACGTTCTATTCTTGTCAACAATTTGAGTGCATGCGAACTTCTATTTATTTCGGTCTGGCAAAATATTTATGCGAAAGAAATCGGGTTAGCCAACTCACATGGAACACATTTTGGATGTAAAATTTGCTAATTATTGATCAAGTTCACAAATGAATGCGTAAATAAACTAATAAGCTGTCTTACATTTCAGATCAATGTGATCATTACTAGTTCAAATAACCCTGATATACCTGACGAGTGACCAATGCGCTGGAATAATCTACCTTTGGTGAATTTTAGTTCCTTCTGGATTTTTCAATCGAATTCCGTTCCTTGTAAAGCAAAAAATGGTAAATAAGTCTTTGTCGCTGGTAAATATCCGTTTTGAAAAAAATCAAACTACAACAGCAAAAAATAAGAGAGAAAACATTTGTTTTTTAAATCATTTCGTCTAAACATCCTGAAATTAATCTTCGGTTCTTTGCGGGTGGTTTAAATTAAATTATTGATTAAAATGTTGATTTCTCACAAGAATACAGTAGACCAGGATGGGGATGTAATAATTCGGACCATGTAGTCATACATAGTTTGTAAGAGTCAATCATTCGTCATTTACATAATGTTTAATTTGCATTCATGAAAGAACTGTTTGAATGAAGGATAATTCTCACCATCTGACCGGATGGATTTTGTGTGAGAACGGACATTGTGTTTGGGTTGGACGACTGCACGCGATAACTACATGTCTACATTCAACATAGCTTTTTAAGTTATTCGCAAATCGCAAGTGCAAGGGTAAAATATATTACTAATAAGGATAACTCATGTTGTACTTGTACAATGCGTGCACGGGGTGGCACAGAAACAATTCAGGTTTTCGGATATCTTTCAAGGGGAAATGAAATTAAAACTTGTCAAAATTGGGGCAAGTTGGCACAAGTAGGACATCCTTGGTATAGTGCCATGCCATGCTGCATACAGTTAACCATACTTTGCAAATTTTTCATTGATTTGAAATGTTGCTGCCGAATCTTTCAACGACCGTTTTTCTGGTACACACTGTACATCTCATACTTGTAATTGGAATTGACAACTCGTACTTAGTACTTACCATTGTACGAATCTAATCCTTATTTTTTTGCACATGGCAGACAGGGTTCTGAGAAAATGCGAATCGGAGGCCTTCAGAATTCAAATTCTTTCAACCATGGCAAAGTTCACTGTACTGGACTCCACACTTTTCCCCTAAAAACATTTTCAAACGACTTGACATGACATTCCTGTCCATCCCACCAACCTAGCCAACTATTATTTTTTCTCATTACAGATATCTTGAAGATAATCCAAGAGTATCAATCAAAACATAACAACTTGGATTAATAAAACCACCACCTTCTGTCAAAATAATCTGGCATCTCATGTAACTAGAAAATTCCTAAATAAATTAGGCATACTTAACACGCAGAAAATTAACGCGGTTAAGTCTTGTTAACAAATTTGACAAGGGGGATTAGTCAGTGTCACTAAATTATTAAGCGTATCTCAGACCGTGGGAATCCTGAATCAGTGGGCTGAAAAATACAACATTTTTGAACGACATTGTCTCAAACAATTCCACGGTTATAAATTCAGAATTGGATTCTACGACTAGTTGTCACGATACTGGTTATGAGCGTACCTAGTAAGGAAGTTGTCAAATTATGTTGGTCGTTATATCTGCTCTGGGCATTGGAGGTTCAAAAAATCAAATAAATTTCATGTACAAATTATAATTAGTTCGACAGTTAGTGTTCAAAAAATAAAAAGGGCTCAAAGAGTCCAATAAAGTGTGAATTATACGACACAGGAAGGTCAAGAAAATTGGGCTTCCACGACCTTAAACTTTTTTTTTGGTCATTCTCATTCATTTTGAGAGTGACATATTTTCCTTAACCTTAGCCTGTAATGCAGTGTAAAATATTAACCCAGAAAGGTTGAAAGAAAATTACTCCGGACCCAAAAAAATCATTGGGAGCTCGAAAATCAAGTCCCATTCATTTAGCTACGCTCCTTCCAAGGACTCATTCATGCATCTCGAGAATAGTAGAAAGATCGATTCAACCTTTTTTTTTACATGTATTCTGACGAAAATAAGACCCAGGGTAGTTCATAAATTTGAAGCCTTGTCTTTTCCTCGTAATTTACACTTGAGTTCCAGAAAAGTAGTAAGAAATAAGTACGTATGTTTTTTCACACGAATTTGGATCCTGGAATCCGAAGATTTCAGCGACGGAAAATTCACTTATTTTTTTCCTGGAACTTTCTTGGTTGATTTAACAATAGTACGGATGAAGAGCAAAAAGCTAGTCACTTATGAATCTTCTTTTTCCATTGAAAGTTCTTATTTCAAAAAAGCAACCACTTTTTTCTACGATTGCAGCGATTACCAGTTTAGGCGTGATTCCATGGAACATGATATATGTATTATCTCACGTTTCTTTGATCATTTTGACTTCCCTATAAATTGGGAACCAACATTGTTTACCATAATTCTGGAAACATTGAAATTAATATTCAGTTTTGCCTAGCTTTTCTTGAAATCGAAGGCATCCTTTTCAGCAACGGCGGATTATGTCATGTACTTTTGTAGGAATTATTTCATTTTGGGGAGAAAAAGTTCTTGCTCATTATGACCAGGACTTCTGAAAGATTCACCATTGTTCATTTCATTTCAGTTAAAACGTTACGTCAAATGTGCTGAAATGTAGTATCGATGCTCCTCAGATCTTGGTTTCAAGGTGCAAACGATGAAGTTCAAGCCACCAAAAATCTAGAATAAGGTCACAGTAATTTCTTAGACGGATTTCCTATAGCGCCTTGTCCTTTATTTAAATTCGGAGTCATTGAAAGTGAACCTTAGACACAATGCCAACAAAACTAATGGCCGGAGTCCAAAAATTATGGGTTCCTGGTGCATATTTTCGCTACACAAAAGATACAATATGTCATGGCGGATGGTTCAGAGCTTATCAAGCCGAAGAGTTTAAGTCCGTATTTCGTCCGACACACTTTTTGACATGACCAATTATTTAGTTATATTTGATGTAGAAATAGTCTCAGAACTAGACAGAATTTCGTCAGCGGAAAATAATCAGAATTCCATAAACAATTTGATCTTAATTTCCATGTACAATTAATTTCTTATTTTATTTAATTCTCACACAATAATTACAACACGTTATATTACATTACACAACATAAATGAATTAACTGATTTATTATGATCTCAATTCACCAACAATTAATATCTACATATAACCATTACTTTTTATCAGTTCATCCCAGTCCACTGGATTTTGAAAAACTTCTTGTTCTAACCATACTTCATAGTTGTCCTTAAATGTACTTGTCAAGTGAACATTTTGTCCTAAAACGCTCCTCATACATTGGTCCAGGGATTCAAAATCTGGTAAAATCTGTCGTGGGACAAAATAAAAACGGAAATTACATCCAACAACCAAAATTAATAACAACCACCAAAACATTCCAATTTCTTTAAAAATTACATCACGAAAGATACACACCTTGGTGCAGTCGCCGTATCGACGATTGTTGAATCGATCCACAGCAGCTCTCAGCGCACATTCCTCCGCTTGAAAATCCCATGGTCTTGCGTCCAAATCTGAAACAAAATTTTAAAAGTTTAATACAATTAATTAAAAATATTACAAGGCGTTTTTAAATTATTTTCACAATTAAACTGTACGTTAGTTTCATGCAGATAAATGTTAGCCACTAATATACAAGTATGTGAAAATTGGCTTCCCTACAAACTTCCTGAACATTTTGGAGCCTAATAATTTGTAATTCTTTAGAATTAGAAGGATTGATGAACTGAAACAAGAGTTAAGTCCGTTCATCCAACCATTTCTTTTGAAACTTAATAAAATCTCAAGTGTATTGTCTCATTGTGTGTCTGTCATTCATTCAATTCTTTCTGTCCTCACCAATATTAGTTGGATGAGAGTGAATCATGTATTGAATGGAACTTCATCCACTAATAGAGTAATAAATCAAACAAGTCTCTCTTCAAAATTCTATTCAAAGAATCTCCCTCACTCATTCAATAATAAACTCTGTCCACTGTCGAAAAGAACCCAAAAAAAAACTCACTCAACTCATCAGTCAACAACAGATTCAACAATAGACAAATTAAACAAGTCTACAAGACCAATGAAGAGCTATTAAAAAATACTTCAACTACAAATCCCAAAAAATATTACACTAACCAAAAATAAAAATCTAAACGTAAAAAATCATTCTGTCCTGATTTCTCAAGTCAACAAACTCCTACGTAAACACTCATTTATTTCCTTTCCAGTCAAAACAGCCACATTCTTAACAAATAACTTTGAGAAAAATATTCAATAAATCGTTTAGATTTTGAATGGAATAATGGGATGACATTTTCAAAACAAGTATTTATTCTCTGTAGAAATCTCAATAAATCATAGAAAATTGAGAAATCATTCGCAACTTGTTTTGAGTTTGAAAAAACACTTCAGACTTGTTATCTATCCTGAATTGTGCGATGGCAGTATTCAGATATCACACATTCTGAGTCAAATGATGGCTTATCGTCTGTGATGAATATTGTCTGTAAATACCTAGTCATTGGTAAAAAAAATAGGCTGGTTGACCGTTTTCTCCTGCGACTGACAACTTTTTAACATACGGACGTAAAAAAGCTATTAGCTCAGAATTGCTTCTCAATATTTTTGCCCTGAGAAAATTAATTCAGAATTAATGGTTATTTTGACCCAACCTGTATGATAAAAAATGAGCAAAATTTCTGTCAACCAATACATTGTAGATTGCATGTCTTTGGTTACTTTGTGAGGATGACACCATGCTGTGCTCAGAGTCACATGCGGGTAAAGCTATAAAAATGTCTAGACAACAAATAAAACAATAGAATGGAAATGAAATCCAGACGGTTCATTCAAATTCCTGGAAAAACGAATGTGCAAAGAAATAATGGGAAACACGTACAAGGCGCAAAGGCTAGGGTTCAGGAGCCTGAGTCAATTGAACCCGAAGGTCAATCTCTGAACCCTCATAAAGAGACAAAAAGGTAATAACCATTGAAGGCCAATCAATCCTACCACCATCATCATACAAACACCTCATCCAAGGTTCTACTTGGCTAATTGGATTTAATTACCTCGAGTAAGTGTCATGTACCTAATTATACCGTCACAAGAATAATTATTCCAAGAAACAAAAAAAAAAAATTACTGAAACCCTGGGACTATTTTAGTGAAAACAACCATCTCATTTGCAAATCGTACCGACGCTTAACAAAAAAATATTTTGCGTGCACAATTTCAATACTTAACCCAAATCCAGGATGTGGTTTTGTAAATTTTAATTGATTTTTATATTTAAAAAAAATAAAAAAGCAAGAAACACATAGTCTTAATTGCTACTTCCTACTTAGCTCTTCAAATTCGAATACAAACAATGACTAAACCATAACCTTAGATAAAACTTTCCAATGCATTTCATTCATTTACGCCAAGACCAATTAGTAGCCGTAGACGTGGTCAAGAGTAAAAGAAAGGGAACGTAATGTACGTTTGACCACAAGAACGACACGGCGCGTTCCATGTCGCTGTCAGTTCACTTCATTATTAATGGAATCTTAAATGAAAATGAAAATGAACTCGGCTCAATTTTTTATGAATGAGTCGTGGGTGAGTGCGTGAAGTTTGCAAAATAAAAAAAAAACACGTCTGTGAAGATCCCATCTTTTCAATTCACTGAATTTGTTTATCTGTCTGCTGAAAACTATGTAGGTAGACAATTGAACCTGACCTCAGTCAGTTCAAAATGAATTAAGGTGAGACGCGTAGTCGTTAAGAAACCAGACGGTCGTACCTGGGGCTGCACATTAGAATAATTATAAAATTAATTTCAGTCTCGAGTCTACTATGTCTCGTTCTTATGTGGTTGGTCCAATTCATCGGGTAGACATGGTGCTCTACATTTGGTAAGAGTTGGCGAAGAAAATATGATTTTCTATACAGCGAATCAGTTTCTAAGCACGATTTTTCAGATTCATCTTAATAATACAATTTCTTTTGAAAAATAAATGCTTTCACCATTTTACAATAATTTTGCAGGAAATATTTTAAATCTCGGGCCATTTTTATATATTAGAACTAACTCGAGTCTTATATCATGTAACCTAATCTGTACAGAGACCCCGCATCCAAAATCTTCACACTTTCACATTTTTTTTAAATTCAGGACTCATTTTCCTTGGAATTGAGAAGATTTTCAACTCTATCAGAAAATAAATGTTCAAGTCTGAGTGTGAAATTCAACCTCACATCCCTTTAAATTGTAATCTTTTGAAAACTTGAGATTGAAATTGAATTTCATGCGAAGACCATTAACCCAATGTATTTTTCGTAAGAAAAAAAAAGTCTCATTTCCTTGCTATCACGCCATGCACGGGTATGGTAAGTCATCATCCAATTACTGATCAATGGATTTCATTGATTCCAAATTCTAAGTATTTAATGCAGAGATAAAAGTGAGGAGTTGAACCAGAACTTAAAGAACCAGATTATAATCGCTGTTTTTTTTTCCCCTTTTGTGAGTATGAATTAACAATTATGCCATGCCATACAATGGGGAAAATAGCATAGTCTGCCCTCACCTGTATAATTCGAGCCAGGTTAAACTACTCATGCGACATTCACAAGGGATAGACTTCATCTGCAAATTCCTTATGCATTATCACTGAAATGGATTAATCCAAGGATTTGTTCTCCACTAGGGGGTTTATCCTACTACTACGGGTACTTTCTCAGATTGAACGTAGATGAATGTTTGTTTTCGTGTAATAACAGGAACCAGCACTACTCCTATGAAGGAATCCACTACGTCGGCCAATATGAACGAATTGAAATGATTGGATTATGCATTTATCATTCTAATAAACAAACAAACAAAAAGTTCCCTTGTTAAACTGTATGAATGAGATATCAAATATTTTATGGTGAGAGGGGAGATGGCCGGAGAAAGTCCGTTGCGTCATTATTTTGAATCGAGAGACCATGTCAGCATGTGTTGGCCTTGAAAGTTTGGATGGAACGGATGAGGGCTCGAGGTCAATGTCTTTCTTTCTCACCTCAACTTCAACCATGTGGACACGGCCCGCTGGACTTTCATCAAACACACAATTTCTTTTTATTACAGGGTGGTTCAAAACCACTTACACAACCTTATCTAAGAATATTCAACTAAAACTAAGATGTACATTTTGTACTAAGAGCTTTAGATTATTCGAATCCATTAACTTAGTAATTCAGATCGAAAAATACACGATTATGTTTCATTACGCCTTTAATTAATGATTGTAGTTTTCCTAATTCTCTACCAAATGCATATTTTGCGAAAAGTACGAATGCTAGAAACCTGGGTAGGAATGGATGAGTCCATGGTTCTGAACCGCCCTGTTCTATCCTGTCACCAAACACATACATACTTTCCATAAATGCATAGAACGTAAATTGTAAACGTAATTGATAGGTGGAATAAATCTAAATCTAAGGGTATTGACAATATTATTATGAGGTAGTAGCTGAGCACAACCTTGAGAAATGTGATGGCGTGCGAGGGTTCAAGAACTTTATGGTTTCTATAAAATGACATGACACCTCAAGGTCTTGTCAACCTACGATCCAATTTTCTCTCATTCTCATACAAAAAATTTCCTTACATTGGCTTTGGCTACGGTGAAAGGAAAATAAAACTGTTGAAGGTTATAAGTAAGTGACAACCAACTCGTGACAAAACAATAGAATATGTACAGATATAGGTGAAATAAACATGAACTTTCACAAGAAAGTGGAGAAAACGAAACATCGACGTCAGGAGTTACTAGGAACCCACCTCAAAGTTCATTAACAATCGAAAACACAATTTTATTCAACTGTACTTCGAACCCAACCTTTAACATAAAAACAAAAATTCGTTCGACATTTCTCAATTCGCAACGTAGAAACAAACCCAACTCTCATGGTCATTTCAATTATAAAGTATTACTCCGTCTTTGTTTTTGTTTACCTGGGAAATTATGGAAAAGATGAGTTTGGCCATGAAATTCAGCGTTATTAGAAAATAATAATAATAATAAGCATGCCAAGCAACCTTAATCATATTTATTTATTTTTATTCCCAAGAGATCATTGGACAACCTTAATTATAATAAAAAAATATGAACGTTGACATTCATCATAAGGCAACCCGTATTTTTTTATCCCAGAAAGTTACTACCTTCACATTTAGTCCAGTGAAGTTACCCCTAGTAGTACGGAGACATACTCCGCTGGAGTAATGCAACCAGCACTGAGGTATCAAACGGTCTGAAGAAACAAACCCGCCATCATAGAGAAAGGGCAGAGGCTGTACGTACCTTCACCACTATGGTAGAACGTAGTAGTAATGAATGGCCTTATAATTAAGTTCAATTATTTGTAATTTTCTATTCAATTTCCAAAAAAGCCTAAATTCTTGAAAAGAGAAGAGAGAAAATTCTTTATTTAGAACTCTGCCTTCCAATCGAAGGTTATTTCTTAGGGCCTTAGCAATGAGCTTTCGAATTCTGTGGTGACGGGTGTTCCGGAGGAGATTACCATGGGTACAGATGCCAAGGACATGAGAGAGGGTTTCTGTCTCACTGCAGTATCTGCAGCGGGTTCCATCCTTGCTTCTACCTTTGATTGCTCTAACCGGGGCCACCTCACCAATCATTTTAATACAGTTTGTCCATTCTGATGATGACAGACCTTGTCGATCTGAGATCCATTTATTTGCGGCTGGACATAAAAGCAAACGATGACAACTTTCACTTTCGTCTTTTCTTTTGTTTAATTACCCAACTTGTAATTCCCATGTCCGTGTCCGTGTCCCAATTCTTATGGAACCATTCAACAACAAAGTCCATAAGACCACGGTGTGAGGAATTTAACCGTGAAAAGGTGTCATTGAGCCGGCAAATGAATTTTTAGTTAAATTAACCACGACCAAGTTTCTTTCCAATTCGCCATAACCACTATTTGTGAACCAACACAAATAAATGTGTACATGTCAAACCTGGCCACACTCTTTCAGCATTTTGTCTTATCGTATTTTTATATTTTGACACTTACTCGTGAGTGTGACTAAAAAATTAAATTGTGTTGGAGACTACGGTACTTCAGCGAAAATATGTGCGTGTCGCCGCCGCAGACGGTTCTATATAATAATAAATATATAAATATGTGGATAATGAATGGGACATTAACGTATTGACATTGACAATGAAAACTGACGGTGTCACACGTTGGAATATATTCTATATGCAATGCATTCGTCAAAATGAGGTGAATTCCAAACATGCATAGGAGGGTAAAGGGCTCGCTCCCGCGAAAAAGTATATACTCAGTCATCACTTGACAAAAAATGTGTGATACTTAACTGTGTCTTACTATTTACTATATAGGTTTGACGTGACAAGCCAACTTCTTGTGTCATATTTTTGAGATAGCATTCGGCGGTTAGATTTCTCTTATACTTGATAAAGGTCAAAATGTCTAAATACAGGCGAGTTTAACTAAGGTAATTCGGACGAGGCAGTGTAAAATGAGATAAGAAATTCTTTATTACCGTTTCCGTAGGCCCAGTCATCAGTAAGACGATGACGAACTTTTTGATAAATTGCTGACATGGTTTTCATATTAGCTTTCCTCCATTGACGTCCTAAATATTTTGTTTGCATTTTCAGGAGTTTCAAAATGTACAATTGAAGCACGGGATGTTTGACTCTGAGGGATCTCTTCAATATTGGGGCAGATTTAAACACGACTAGCATCTGGAGAAATAATTAAAGCAAAATATTAGAATTAAACATGTCAACATGCAGAGTCATAGAATTTAGAGCTGATAAGGTACAGAAAAGTCAAAATATCTATCAACCCTTCCGCTTTCTATTATTTAAGAAATTTAATTTTTGTCCAAATTTTAACAGTCGTATAATTTAATCACTCGTCCTAAGTTCTATGCTTAGGATGCACACAGCAGAAAACGGATTTAAAATTTTGCTCTTGCACAAAATCTCAATTTGCTTTTAGTTTTTAAATTTCTAAATCCTTTAAATAAGAATGACAATTTACCATAATCCTAGAGTGTTTCCACTTAGTCAGTTTATTGAGGACACGAAGAAGGTTAATACACGCACATAGATTCCTCCAACAGTATGGCTGTGGCTCACCTAGCTCAAGACTTTCTGGGGTTAATTCTGGGAGGTCTCCAAGGACACAGGACGGAAAATCCGTCACTGCAATCCTGAAATTTTTAATTAAAACGTAAATTCGTTATGAATATCATTAAGTATTGCATGGACGTTTATTTATAAATCTAACTCACGTATTCTTTGACGTAATGTAAGCTGTGATGTTTTGATTAAAAAACTTGAGGATGAGAGGAATGCAGTTGGCGAAGACGAGGTGTTGGGAAATAAATTCAAATTGGTACACATGATTCACTTTTGTGTGTTTGAGGAGGAGAAGAAGGATGCCAGAGATGGACTTGACAATGATTTCCTTGTGACGAGCCACGTCTACCCCAAGTTTCATTGACTGAACCACCGTCATCCTGTTTAAAATAAATAAAGAAAATGAATTTATATTATAAAATACATTTACTCCCAAGGAAAGGTTCTCACAAAATTTCTGACAGATAACTAAAATTAAGTATGCCCACAAATCGGTTATACTTGTGCTAAGGATAATTGACGTGTTGTCTTAAATGGATTTCAGATCTACTTTTTGCATGTATGTCAAGTAATTCCCTTGTAAATTTTGAATCAAATTATAAGTTAAAACTCACGGCATTTCCTCTGGAAGAACGTCCGCCATAATATTGATAGACTCTGATTTACTTTTGGAGGTTGGAGCTGCTGCGAGTAATATTTTAAGGAGAGCAATGATGTATTGGGGTAGATTTGGTAGCATGGCCGCATAAAGAATTTCAACTTCACTCAAAAAACTTTCAGACTCAGCCTCAGAGTCTGCTAGTGACATTGGACACTTCCAAACCTCTTCCTCACGCATCACTTGCCATTCTCCAAGGGAGACATATACGTGCTGGAAGAAAATATCGGAACAAAATAATAGTAATAACTAAGCAATTAAAAAAATGTAATGTACAAAAATTGATTTGGCTTAGAGAGGTAAAGAGTGGAATTAAAATTCTAGTCTAACACTAAACTTACATTTTTGAGAACACGAACTCCTTCATGGATAGGAGTTGGAAGCCCAGCCAATGTATTTCGATCTCCTTGGACTGGAAACCCTACGAATTTCATTCTTGACGTTTCCAAGAAAGCGTCCAAGTCCTTTTGTCTCACTTTAGGTGTCCATGGAAGCCCTATAATACACGGGTGTTAATTAAATTACGATTTCTAGGAATACTTGAAGTGATTAGTTCAATAATAATTTTATACCTTTGCTTTTTGCGGGAAGTGGGGTCATTGGTCGCGGTGATGGGGGTTGTGGAAGTTCTCCAGACTCTTCCATAGCTCGTCGTTCCTCGATTTCTTTCATTTCTTCGTCCATTGGGTCATTCAATTCAAATTCAAGCGTCGCAGCCTCATCCAGACTGCTTTGTTTCATTAAACTCTACAATTATAATAGCAAAGGCATGTTCATTGATAGTAAAAATTTAAATTCGTATATTTTATAAAGGCTCAAATGATCAAATTCTCAACAGAGACTATCAGATAGGTTATTGCCAGAGCAGACGAATTCATAAGAGTATTTTATCAGATATAAGATCTGTCAAAATTTAAAAGTTAATTAACTTTAAGAAGCGACTGTAAAATTATTTACTACGTCAAGAATCGGATCACCACTTATCTGATCTGATCGGAGCCATACTTTATGTGAAGAACAAAGCTTACACGTCGCAGAGGTCGAGTGTTTCTCCTCTCATTCTGAGCGTCCAGGAGGTCAGCAGCATTGGCCGGTGGAGACGCAGCCCTCATATTCTTTGACACTTCCAGCGTATCTTCTTTGAGCGATGCCAGGCCGACGAGGTCACGGTACTTGTCTGACATTCAAAAATTGGTAAATTAGTATGACAAATATTTTTTCTAGATGAAAAAGTGATGACTGTTCTTGAGATACTTACTCTTCAGACTTCGAAGGTCCGCTGTTCCTCCGAGAGAAACAAGAATGACTTTCCAGAGAACTAGAAGAACTTTCTTAATGGGGAAATGTGGGGCTGAACCACCGCAGAATTTAGTGACCATTTTGAGTAATTTCACAGCCAAAAGGTCATCTTTCATTGGTTGGTCTAATACAATTTATGAAGTTAATTAAGCAAAAAAGTCATTAATTAACAGAATAAACTTCAGCTTACTCAGTTCAGCTCTAAAATTCTTCCGAAGTAATTGGAACTCCTCAGACTCATCTTGGGCAACATTTCGAACCGTCTCAATGATTGTGTACAAAATACTCAAAATCACGCGAAGGTCAGAAGAATCAGCCAAGCTCACGGCGGGTTTCCGAACCGCCAACGGACCAAAACTAAACAAAGTCAAACAAATTCCCAAATTAGAATAATAAAAATTCGTTTTCGAACAGAAATGTTAATCCCTTCACTTACTCCACCTCTAAACTGAGTAAATCAACTACAGTTTGAAAAACAGAATTCTTGAGAAGAAGCGTCACATTTTGTCGTGTCCACTCCAGTTGTTCTTGTTCAGATTGAACTTCTGCCCAACAACCCTGAAAAGACAAACAAAATTAAAAGTTTAAAAAAATGAGAAAGTTATTTAAAAAAATGATAATGTCATACTTGAGCAACGTAGAGGAGAGCTCGAGCCGCCTCATTCCTTAGAACCTTATTAGTTAGTTCTAAATGATATAGAATTCTATGGACCACGGAATTCCTTTCTTCTAAACTCATACTCTGCCATGGGAGACTAAAGTTCCATTTTGTCAATAAACTGTCATATGTACTTAAATTTTTACGAAATTCAGGGACTTCTGTATAACTGTAGAGTTCTGATAACTCATTGGCATAAGTGTCAGCGTCATCGTAGACAAAATCCAATTCTGAACATCCTCCACAGTCATCCATTCCACCCTCAGACTCTTGACGTTGTCTTCGAATTAAGTCCCGAATCTTGGACATTCCATTCCGTTCGATTGGTCCGTCCCCGTCCATGTCGTCGACGTCGGTTTCGTAGTCGTCGACCTCAAAAAATTTTGGACGGGGTTCAGGTTCAACGATACTGTCGTAAATCCCCTCAGATCCCCAAAAAATTGGCTCGTCGTCAAACTCGAAAAGGTCAATGTGGTTTAATGGCCGCTCTCCCCACCTGGAAATCATAAACAAAACTTGAATTATAATCAAAATTACGTATAAATCTTTCAAATGTTATCCTCAATTGAAACCAGTAAAGTGGCTCTAATGGGGTAAGGTACCACGCGGATGCCCAATGATAGTTAAAATACCTTGTACGTAGTGTGGTGATAGTGCAGGAATGTATTCATTCGTCAAAACTAGGAAAATTCTAAGGCTTCGTAGCAGGGTTCGGGGCTTTCTCCCTCGCAGAAATAGCTATCACTTGAGAAAAATGCGTGATATCAGAATTCGGTCGCCCAGCTCAGGATGGATAATAAGTCGCAAGATGGGTTGAGGGCTTTCTCCTTCGTGTAAATAAGTGATCAGCCATCCTTTAACAAAGAATGTGTGATATCTGAATTCTGCCATCGCACAACTCATGATAGATATCCAGTTCATAGTATAGCCCCCAGTGTTTTGTTTTAACTAAAACCTGTCTAGTACGAACATCGGGGGAAAAAATGCGGTCCCATTTTGGAGGTTAACGTTAGATATCCTGTCTAGAAATGAATTCTGAACGATATAAAACGACTGTTCATGTTGGAGGTACATTTAAGGAGGGTCTGTGCGCCAAACCGAAACCTGTATAATAAGACCACCAACCTGAATGGGGATAAATTTTGCGTGGTCTTAACTTTGGAGCTCTTTAGAGATCTTTAGAATACAAACAAGGATGAATAAGAAAGCCAAAGGCAATTTAGGGAGTAAGAGAAGATGGTCTTAATTATCAGGTGGTCTCAAGTACAGGTATCACATCTCCGTTGATTCATAAATATCAGTTCCTAAGACGTAGATAGCGTACTAAAACTTAAGACTTGTTTATCTTACCAGTTCATTTTTAATTTTTTTGTAGTCATAAGTAGGCACAAGAAGAAAGCAACTAAATTGTGGACGAACTTTCAATAACAAATAATACAACGTTTTCAAATTCGTACACAAAGTTAGTCTACCTAAAGTCCAGTTCCCATATTCCCTGACAGAATTTGAAACTGAACACTCTGAACACTGGAAAAGACTGCCCACTGTTTATAATTAAATGTTAGGTAACATATTGGGTGGTCAATTTATCCAGAGGTCAAAGTCGAAGTCACAAATTAAGATAACTTGGATAAAAATTGTTGGTACTGATAAATCGTCGGATTCCCAGTCCCAGTATCCGGTTGGCAGAAGATAATCTATTTTGATTCTATCTTTATCATATGAATAATAAATAAGGTCAAAATTTCAAAAACACTAATAAATTATTAAGATTACGATTAGGATTTTTATGGTCGCACAGATTACCACTAATAATCTGACGATAAGGATCGAAATAGATTATTCGGCCAAGTCAGGAATTAGGGATCGATTATTTTTACAGATCACACATAAGGAAAACTGTCCAATCTGGTGAAACTGCTGAATTGTTAAAAACTTTGGTCAACAATGAGTGACACGATAGTAATAATGTGGTTTGAATGTTAGCGGTGATTAGTTAATGCGCAGTCGGGTATTAAATTTTGCTTAATTGAACTGTCCGGGCATTAGATTGACAACAATCGGATTCATAGAAATTTCGCCCCGGGAAATCCATTATGGATTTAAGTGAAAGGACGCTAGCATTTAATAAATCAATAAAAACTTCGAAAAAGAATTCAATATCAATTTACCTAATTTTGAAAAGTCATCCAATGAAGCCAAATGTCAAATACGTATTATCCATCTAAATTTTGAGAAGTCGATTTTCACTGTCACAATCACTGCTTAATATTTAAATTCATTTGGACTGGACATAGTCTCAACAATATACTATAATTATGTCTTATGTTTTTCAAGATAAAAATTTATCATTTAGTAGGAATTCCGTAATCTGTAAATATTGGGATTTTGTTTATTTGAATTGTAAATCATTCCTAATTTTGAATTTGTCAGTGTTTTAAAATTTTTATTGGTGACATTAATTAATAAAGTATATAAATAGAGGTCATTATCCTTAGTCTTGGTCACAGGTCATTGTTCAGAGCTTCGGATCTCTGATAACTCGGTAAAAACCTTAAAATTGATTTGAATTGTGTTTTCAAACCGGGCAAACACCACCCGAGAGTCAGTCCATGTTGCCAAAGTGCGATTCAGAATGAACGTTTGTGTGTCACATGGTACTATACTTTTTAATGATTGTCTTACATTCTAGGAACATTTCTTAGTATTTTCATAATGCAGGTAGTTCTGGGTAAATAGATCGGTGGTTCATTTCGCTATACTCAAAAATTCCAAGAATTGATATATAGGGTATCCGAATAGGAACTGAACACCTGACCAAATATCAGAACAAAGATACATTCACCATAAGAATGTCCCGGACCTGATATCTTCTATTAGAATGGTCGGATTCAACAAAATCATGTATGTATGTATATGTATTAGGATTCCTCACAAAATTCTAGTAAACAATCCTTCCATAAATTTCAAAATCTTTAAAAATTACAACGGAATTTCATACCGATCATTCCTGGTGTCATATACATAAATACATCTCTCTCCTCTCACTTTCTTGGATGCACACAATATGTATAGTACAATAGTCTGTATCAAAAGAACGTGTAAGTAAGCAGTGACATTGCATAACTAATTATTAATTACAGTTTACAATTCATGGGATTGGACCTTTATTTTTTGTTTCCGGAAATCAATGGACGAGATGCCGAAGACGTTTTGTAAGTTTTCTTGATTTTTCAATTAAACATGAGATGAAGAATGTAGCTGAAAATATGGTGATATGCATCCCTTAGACATTTTACGTGCTTGGGCGAGTTTACGTGTGGTAATACGAGATTGAAAGGAATTGTATTATCACTAACAGTTGAAGCAATTAAATTCAGAATCCTTCACTATTAAAAAAATGTGAAAACAATTTCATAGCCTAAGGTACAAGTGCTCCTATGGAATTAATCCGCTACGTGGAATCTCTCCAATCGAACGTTGTGCTTTGGAAATATTTCCAATTGAACAAAAATGTTGCCCACTAACTAAAAAAGTTCATTTAGGATTATTGGGGTTACCAGCGCTACTAGTACTCGAATCCACTTGGCAACATGGGTAGATATAAGAGAATGCGACTGAACCTAAAGAGGAATGTCATGGCTGCTGGCTACCAGCCACACTCGTAGCTCCGTCATCTGCAGGCATTCCCTCGAAAGTATCTGCTTTTAGCCTTACGGAAATGCGAAAGCACAAAGTCAACCCTTTCTCCATCTTCCGTCACATTTTCACATTTACTAGATTCTAGATCAATTCTAGAATTCTCAGAGGGAAAACCGAAAACGAATTCTAATATTTTGGCTCGTATCAACTCTTCTAGAAATTCATCGTTTTGGACATTTGGACTGACGTTGCTGATATAATTTAGTCCGAATCACTTTGTTCATCGGAGGAGATAATCCGCTACACCGCCGCGCTATTTAAGTTGCCGATTTTTGATCTAATTCTATGGTCAAATTCTGTAAGTCATATTCTCAAAATTGTATCTTATACTTAATTATCAGAAGAAGGTGCAAAAAGTGACCAGAAGAATTCACGCTTTTAATTTATTCTGTAAAAATCAGTGTTAGGACGTATGTACTTTTGAGTTTCACAAGAAAGATTGTCGTGTATGGACAACTATGACATTAATTTCTGTATAGACGATGCAGTGACGTCTTAAGAGACGCCATCATATAGAACACCGGTTTATTTAGATAGTGCAAATCGTATTGGTTTAACTGGATTAGATTCATCAGTGCAAATAGTAAGAAATACGTCATTTTAAGATGTAGATCATCATCAGGCAGAATTGCAAGATTTTACACGCAAGGAAATCATGAATGTCATGAAACTTAAGTCAGGTTTACACAGTTTTTCCTGACCATGAATATGAATTTCGACGCCAGATAATCCCCCCCCCCATATTTGTTTGTACAAGTTTGAATTGGAAATATACGGAGCATGGATGATTGCAATGTTTAAGAGGTCTGAATGGTTTTAGAGATGATTGGGTTTCAACTTCAAGTAACTCAAATAATGTGGCTTTATCCGATGCCCAGATTAAGAAATGCTAACCTTTTTCAAGGCAGGTAGTTGAAATATTTGAAGGCCCTTTGCTGTCTAGAAATACCTTTCTGTTCATTCTCTCTGAAATACTTACAAACGTATAACCTTTCAAATGCTATAGAATACGACTACTATAGTATCTGAAAGCAAGTAGTGAGACATATAGAAATTGTTCATAAATATATCTTAATTTTAGTGTTGGTGTTGTTGGTAATCGGTAATAAATAAAGTAGGAATTTCGCGTGAAATATTTTATAAGAAATAATTATAGAAATTAAATATTAGTCAAGGATTGCTGAATAAGCTTTATTTTAACTATATTTTAATCTTTGTAATGTAATATGTGAATTGCATTAGTATTATTTCAAAAAGAATTGAAATTGTTGACTTTTGTATAATGAAGATTAAAATTTGCAAAATCCATACTTGTTGTGTGAGCAGTATAAAAATTGTCTAATTGTAAATACTGGCTATATTTTGCAGACCATGGGTGAACCAGGAATAGCAACTTATAACGGGCATGGAAGATGGAAAAATCCGAGGTTAATATACCAGGGATTCGAATACGCTCTCGTCAAAACCACTTTAAATGTGAAATACTACAAATGCCACAAAGCCAAATGTAGTGGACGACTGAATCAGAGAGGACAAATATGTACTGCAACGAGAGGTCATAATATGTGTCGCCCCATGCCGAACTTACAACGGTAATTTGATGTCTTGAAATTATGAATTATGAATACCACTTTAACGACAATACAAAGAAAACTGTTCCGACCGACCGGTTTCGAGTAACGGAATTATGTTCGCTTCGTAGACATTGTTCCAATTTATGAATTAAAATACATGGGAAAATACACAAATTGTAGATTCCAGCGACAAAACACCCAGTCATCTCAAGTACGTGGTCGCCTGGCTCAGGTGATCGCACTGTATTATCAAGTTAATAATGTAATTCAATATGTTAGATCAAACTCGAGAAAAATTTATAATAAATTTTGTCGCGCTTCTACAATCTGATTTGTCGTACAGAAGATCAGTTGGTGAGGTTTATAGCAAATTCCGTGGAAATTTTCCAAGTTACAGTAAAATATTTGATTCGTGCACCGGTCCTTATTCTAACTCGGATAATTTAGATTACCCGATCTACCCTACTACTTATGACGTTAAACGAATTATTTTCTTGTTTCCAGTGAAGCTGAACGTGTTGCCGCAAATTTGAGGTATGAGAAAACTAATCTCCAGAGCGGAAATAATGAATATCTGGAGGACACGCCTCCACCATTGGATGTATGTCAAGATACATCTAATTCCCCTCGCCACAAATTAAATCGCCCACAGGTCCCTGCAGTGAGTGCCGCAGAAGATCTCCAGATATCTTCGCTAGAGATTTCAAAACAGAATTTAGAAGAATATTCTGAAGAGAAATCAGGTTCAAGTACAGAAGAATCTGTGAGCAATGAAAAGTTTGAGGTAATGTTCGATCTATCAGTTTTACTTAAACTAATTTTAAAATCATGTTTATTTTGAATTTTATTTACAGAAACCTAACTTTATTCTGCCACTCGTCTGGGGAATTAAACGCGGACTGAAGGCAAAAGAAATCGTTGGTTCAAGTAATTACAGTGGTCCTATCAAATTTCTTGTCAGTTGGGAAGGGACAGACCAGATGGACTTGGTTTTGGCCGAAGAAATGAATGAACATTTTCCTGATGTTGTGATAGCCTTCTATGAGGAACAATTAGGGTGGAACAACCCGAAACCGATATCGACGCCGGTAGCCTCTGTTGGAATTGAAATTTCGGCAGAATAAGGCCGTATAGTTGCTTTCATCCGGCTATTTGCTATTTGGGAACTGGCTTCAAGTTTGTTGGCCTATCTGTATTGTTCTTTATAAGAATTTGACCCAACTCCGTTTAACTATGGGAGTTACCAGAATAAAGTGAGATGTACTTTTATATCTCTTATTTTGTGACAGCTTTGTATACATCCCGTTGATTACTCCGTTCAGTAAATCTCGTTTATTGTTGATAGTCCTTACCGGATGCGAGCTTTATTTAATATTTTCACAATTGTGTTTCTTTCTAAATAGTCATTATCTGGATTTTTTTACGTACTATTACGGCGTACTGCAATGAATTACTCTTCATCAGAAGGCTTTACCTTTCGCAAATAAATAAATAAATTATTCGGAAGCAATTGTTACTTAATTGTTATATATTTTTTGTAATCTAGTTATTACGTTGTCATTCAACGTGGCCCGGTTAATTACAGCAGTTGTCTCTGTAAAATTTGTTATTACTGTTATAATATCAATCACGAAGGTTTAACTTATAACTAATCATATATATTTTTTGTAAAATTTCTTCAATAAAAATTGTGAATAATATTTGTATTTCCTGTACGAATGGAGTTTAATTGTGAGTTTATTTTAACTTCTAAAGAGTTGACAGTTCTGATGAAAGTCTCAAGTATTGATAAGGACATTTATTGTTTCAAATAATTTAGGACTGTAGTAACGGCTGCTGGTATAAGAATAAATTGTAAAACGAATTATCATTTATTAATTAAAATGACTCTGAACGTACAGTAAATTGAATTGCAAGGAATAATTTGACCAATTTTATTATTCAACTTAATTGTCAACAAAATTTTGAGATTAATTGAGAAGGTTAATTAATATTCTATTCCAAGAATGTCAAATTTGACAAAAGTCCAGTTCAGTTGGACGGACTCAGTTATTGTTGTCGTCCAATCGGGATTGTTCACGGGCAGCATATCTTGTACAAGCCTCATCTGCCATGAAATCAATGACCATCTTAGGCCAGCGTTGATGAGCATGATAGATTGGAACAAAGTCTGGCTCATAAGCTCCATACCATTGGACCAAAAACATACGAACTCCAGTTTTATCCGTCTTGATCCCAATGATTCCCTTTGGCACACGTCCTTTCTCAATTCCAGTAATCAGTGGTCGTTGCTTAGTTGCAGCAGTCTGGAAAAATAATATGACAATTAATTATTGATAAGAAACACGCAATAATTAGTCCGTTGTGTAATGGCGATTTGGGTTTGATCCCTTACACAGGCATTGTTACTGTGAATGCATCAAAGTAGTTTTCATGTGATATACTTTTGCTACTACTAGGGGTACCTTCCATAGTCAAAATTACAAAGCAGTTCTTTATACAGCGTCGTGTTTATGGAATTAATAAGTGATTGGCATTCTTCGGACAAACATTACCCAATATACAAGCCATACCTTTCTATTTAACGAATGGAAGGTACCCCTAGTACATAAGTAGGGAAAAACTGCGGAAACCCTGCTTAACGCATTCAAAGTAACAATGCTTGCCCGAGGGATCGAACCGAAGTTGAATTATTAATTGATTTACATTTTCTTCTGGAATCGGATTCAAAGTCTTTTGTTTCGGCTTCGCGGTCTTCATCATCGGTTCGAAAGCTTTGTTAGCTTCACCACAATGTTTACGAGTACCAGTTCGGGATTTAGCTTTCGT
>JAQFYE010000756.1:0-29961 GCA_034694305.1 Protaphorura glebata | reverse complement strand
CAGCACTAAAAACGCATTTTCTCTTTCACTATCCAAAACTTCATTCAATCTTTACTAGTCAACAAATGCAATTGAGAAAAAAGTAATTTCAATTACAAATTACAATTACAATTACAGACATCTTCCAAGTAATTAATTAAAATTACAATTACGTAATTGTAATTGTATTTTGCAATTGAAATTATAATTACCAATGTAATTGACCCAAGTCTGGCTTAGCGTTGCCACTGATATCCGGCCAATTTTCGCACGGATATCCAAATCAGTTGTTATCCGACCGGATATCGCTTCTACAAATCCGGCGATACTACTCTTCAGCAATTCTTTGAACCGATTCGGAATATCCAAATTTTGCCATCTTATTATTCAGGCAATTTTGTACCCGACACTGGGTTGGTCTGAATTCCGCCGTCATGTACTTTAATTAATTTGTATCCGTTGTCTGACAAATTGGAGCCAGATATCAGATATTCGCAGCATTCCGAGCTTGATTATAATACGAAACTTACATCCGGCATCTTATAAAACTCCATGGCCATTGTAACAACATTCAGTCCAATGATTCCAGCAATAGCTAAATCAAAGTATTTGGACGTGACTAGAGCATGAATTTTGAGCCTCCAGGGAGAATAATCGATCCAATATGGTGGGGCCCTCATTTCTTCATTTCATGAAAGAAAGTGAAATAACACAATAAAATCATACATATAGAAACTAAGAAACTCCATCAAGTTTTGTTTTTATAGAAAATATCTAGAATATTGACTCACTCCTCCGTCTCTTCTCCATTTTCCTAGTTCTCTTTAGGGCCCTTATAACTCTTTCCTCTTTTTCTTGTTCTTCTCTACATCGATGAAAGTTCTCAACGACGACTCCGACAAACATATTGAGAACAAAGAATCCAACGAGGAGGAGAAAGGAAATAAAGTACAGCAGACGCCACTCATTATAATTCTCAATGGGCTAGATGTAGAAAGGAAAACGCAAGGAAATACATGAAAACCACAAAGATTTTCACTAGTGCAGCTGACAGCCTGGTGCCTCGTTAGGATTACCAGTAAGATGTCTGGATGTAATTAAACAAAGACTTCTGTTTTTATAGCTAGTTATCTCAATATCGAACTCCCAACTTGCGCGAGAATTGCTAGGACACAAAAGAAATCTCGATAAATCGAAAATGCTTGAGTCCAATAGCTGGTAGAACCCAAACCACATTCCTCATTAAAGGAGGTGCTCGATAGAGGGAGTGTCGATATAGAGAGAATTGACTATCACATTGGTGCTATCATTTATTCACCTGCATATCCACTCCTACAGCGTCCAGTCCGGAGTACATAATTCCAACCCAACCATCCTTAGAACTTAGAACAAAGAGTGACATCAGAGCTTGGCCAATGTCATCAAAATTATACTTCCTGTTCACCCATGTATTATTTCTCATCAGGCATTCAGTCTTGTTGGTCACGTGCATCAGATTTGGACCAGTACAGTAATAAAATGTCCCTGAAATGTTTCAAAATAACCTATACGCTATCTTGTTCGCGAAGACTAGTCATTAAGAACGTTACCTTTAAAGAGTTGTACTCCTAAGATCCCGAAAATCAAGAAAAATGTGCAACAAATCAGGACAATATTCCCTATAGGCCGGAGTGAGGACAAAAGTGTTTGTACTACTAGTTTTAGACCAGGTGCACGGTTGATGACCCTCAGTGGTCTGAGTGAACGGAGGAGTCGAAAAACACGGAGGATTCCAAATATTTTTGGACTAAAAGAGAATAAAATCATAAAGTAAAGTGTCCTGAGTTGGATCGAACAATTTACAATTTTCCGAGTAGCGTATTTCGTCTATTAGAATTCATTAGACCCCGGTGTCCATTGATATTCTGGTATTTTCCCTACTTTCTCCATGCACCATCATGGAGAAAGTGGAGAAAGCAAATGACCTGGAGACAGATTTTTTTTAATAGAAGCCCTGGGTTCTAATAGAGGAAATATGGTACCTATGTTCAACAAACCAACAAACTTACCTGTCCATAAAGACCGATATCACTTGATCTATAACGGAGACTATCACGAGAAGCCCATCCATAACGTTCCAACCTGACTCAAAATATTGTGAAAATCCACCCAAGGCCGTGACTTTCAATGACATTTCAATTAAGAAAAGAAAAGTAAAAATATCATTCGAAATTGATAAAAATAATCTCTCCGCCGAGTCGGGTGGAATAGAGGGCCTTTCCATAGCGAGTGTGATACAGTTTAAAGCAATGAGTAAAAGAATAAATCGGTCGAAGGACGGTACTTCCACAATGTAGTGACAACGCTCGCGGACCCTAGGAGATTTGTAAAAAGTTTCGTAAGTTCCAGGAGCCATTTTGTTTTAAAACAGTATATATTACCGATTACACTAGTTAGATAGGGAAACATAGCATACGATACCAGTTACAATGTTGTTCACACTTTTAAACCTTTCCTCTTTCAAACTCAAAGCAAATTGATCAAATATTTCCGTATCTAAGCTACGATTGAACGAAATTCGTACTTGTGATCAGCATTGAACAAGAAACATGAATAGTCAGATCTTTCCCGCATCCAATGAAGAACATCCTGGCATTGATCCTTAAAAGTTTTCAGTCTTATGCTTATGCTGCGTATGGATGGTGGAGACCCAGAGCCGGCTATACTTACACAACGAGATTCGCACCAACTGTAAGGAACGGGAACATCAAAAGATGGATTTTAGGCTTAAAGGATCAGATCAGCATTTACAAAGATGCCGTGCTACAGAATCCACCTACAAAAGCTACAGCTAGAATGAATTGAATACCTTGAGTGTATATTATTGTTGTTATTGTGGTTATTAATAATATGCTCATTCATTTTGAGATTAGGGCTCAGTGAACAGCGTCGTTCCTTTTTCCTTTGTTGCTTTTCTTCTTTCCAGCTCTTGGCTCGTTTGAGGCATGGACTTCTACGAGGACTTGAGACTGGACTGAAACTCATCGGACTGATACTTGGAGATGTCATGTAAGGGCTCAGACTATTTCGAGATGGACTTGGCGAAGAATGAAGGTCAACTTCCACATGAGTAGGATGAAGAAAGTACGCCGAGTTCAAGGATGAGTAAGAGGCTTGAGGAGAGCCTAGATTTGACCTCGACCCCATGTTACTTGGTGGATGTGGTGACCCCTAGTGAAATATTGAACCAACGGTCACAGGTGTTCGTCCGCAGCTTATAGTGACCGCGTGATATTAACATTTTATATAACTGGTCTGACCGCGGATTCTAGATAAGGTCATTTTGAGGTCTTCTCAAAAGGCTAACTGTTCGGCCGCTAGAAATACAGAGGTTGGCTGTGCGATGGGGTCCGGTGACTTTCACTTTAGCTTTCACTCAACGTCATCACACCTGTCGACCAGTTTATTTCTAGCGGCCAAACGGTTAGACTTTTGGGGTAGAACCTTCACCAAAGTTGTTCAGGATGCCAAGGGCTACAACGTATAAAATGTCCAACGAATTCCAACGGCGTACAATGCGTTGTCATTTCTCGCGCGTGCTCATCTAAGTAGTAATACCGTTAATTAATATCGCGATATGATGAAAACTCGCACTTTCGCAATCAACTGAGGGGGAGATATGTTTCACCCGATAATTTTGGACTTACCTCCGGAGTAGCGGCAATACACGTTATTATTATTGGAGCCGGTGGAAGTAGCGAAGAAGAAGGCCCTGGGGCAGGGGGAGATTCGATTTCTGCTTTTGGCGACATTTTCGCCTCACGAAGAGCTCGTTCTTCAGCTTCCTTTTCTTTCTGCTCCCTTTCGACTCTTTCTGAGGAAAACCCTTCAACTAAAATGGCGACGAGCAAGTTGAAAAGAACATAATTTCCGAACGTCATGAGTGCTACGAAATACAATGCCGCCCATGGGCTCGTTTTCTCCATGCCGTTGAACAAAACAACATTCCAATCCTCTTGTGTTAAAATCTGCACAATTCATATTTTTTGACACAGAAAATTAGATTATTCGATTAACGTTTATGGTAATAATGAATTGGACATGTTTTTTGGTGATTGCCTTCTTATTTACGGCGTTTAAGGACTGCCTTAAAAACAAACTAGCAGGGAGATTTACGTGTATTTTTTTCGTTTGACCACGTCAAGCACCGTGATCATTCCACTTCTCCGTTCGGTCCGAATTTTTGTATGATGGTGACCAATGATGTCAGGAGGGTCACCAACTTATAAGAGTGACAAGATCTCAAAGATCACACACAACACAATTTCTATGACAAGTTGAATTGAATCTTGAATCGAAAAAAAACTCAAAATGAAATCTACAATTATGTGTGCGGTGCGCGGTGTGACTTTAACATATATGATTTTGACCCTCGGTCGAAGTACGCAGTGTAAATAGTGGTTGTCAGGTGAACTGAAGGCCTTTTTCGGTATGACTTCGGGAATTAACTTTTCTTCAAGTGGAACCTTTGAGATTTGGGCATTTTTTTTAAGTTAGTGCCCCTCCTGACATCATTGGGAACCATCATTTTCAGACCGAACGAACAAGTGGAACGATCAGGGTACCTGACTACCCTAGGTCGAACCAAAGGATTACACGTAAATCTCCCTGCTAGTTTGTTTGAAAGCAGTCCTTCAGGACAAAATAACTATTTTGTATGTAATATTTGTCTTAAGTATCAAAATACAAGTATTAGGAAAGACCTGGAAGGTGGTCAAAAACGCCCAAACCAAATTGTCGAAGTGCTTCCTATCACAATTACAATTTGGATCAATGTCTGGGTTACAACAGAAATTGTTGCAAAACTTGCCGCCAAAGATGATCATTCCGAGCAAACTGCACCCGTAAATAGAATCAAAAGCCAAATATAAATATTTTGTAACCCGTTTCCGTACCCAAAAAAGTAGAAAAATTAATGCGATTAGTAATTCTTTTTTGAACTTAGTTGTAGTAGTAGTGAGTTAGTAAATAAGTGCGGCAAAGCCAAGGGTATATAGGCAGTTCTGCTATTAGAAGTATTATATAATTAATAAAGGTAGATAATTGTGGGTCCACATGTACAAACAAACTCATACTTTCACCAGGCGGGTTGGGGATAATAGACGATGGTCACGTGATGTCGGTTTACGTTTACTTTGACGTTACACGATACGACTTGTGGGCTTGGCATGGCGTGGGTCATTCTGCGTTCCTAAGGCATGAAGGCACTGTCCGAATACTTGTATTTTTTTTACAATAAAGGCACGGAACAATTCAATTTTCGAAGTAAATTATTCCGAATGTGATTAAATATATGGCGTCTATCGAAATGGCCAAATAATTATTCACCAACGGGATAATTATCACCACTATTGTGCACGAGATTTATATAACTTCAGGCCCTCGAATGCATCTAACGAGTGAAGTACTTAGGGTGAAACTCAACGATTTGAACCAGCTTTTTTTTCTGAAAGCCCTATGCCACAAACCCTCAAAAGCGTCAAAATTTTGGGTCTCGAGATCAGTTTTTGGCCAAAAACTGATCTCGAGACCCAAAATTTTGACGCTTTTGAGGGTTTGTATTTACACCCGTTCAAATGTGTGGAATAACAAATTAGAAGAAAAAAAACCTCGTAACTTTGCATATTTGAATGTATTTTCGTCCAGAATTCAATACTGTGTGTTAAAATATTAAATTCATAATATTTTCTCGGAGATAATTACATTTAAATATGCAAAGTTATGATTTTTTCAGCTTCTAATTTTTTATTCCACGCATTTCAACAGTTTTCCGAAAGAAAAAGAATTTTGATTTTTGAAGATATATTGGGTCTCTAGATCAGTTTTGGGGGAAAGTTCCATGGGATATCCCTTGCTAAAATCTTGAGAACAAAGAGTCCCCTCTTAGCAAATCTTTTGAAATATTTAAAATATTTTTTAAAAATTGAGTTTTGAGAGGTGCTCGAACTAACGACATTTTTGAGGGTTTGGTGCAAAGGTCTTTCAGAAAAATAAGTTTGGGTCAAATCGTGGAGTTTGCACCCTAAGTACTTCCCTCATAAGTGCTCAGCTAGCTCTGAACTTGTACCTCGTGCACAATAATCATCTCTAGACTTAAATTTTACTTAATTTTCACCTGAAACACTGTAATTAGGCTCCACAAAAGTCCATCGAAATTTTTTCTATCGCAGATCATCTCCTTACTTCCTTTACTCACTGGCACACAGAATTTGCACCCGAAAAGATTCATTCCAAGTATACTGCAATACAAAACGTTTACAAGGACTAGAGAGTGTAACCAAAAAATGACGAATTCTGCGTGCTGGGAAAACGATTATACAGTAGTTTCACATATGTTGTGAAATTTAAAAAGAAAGCAGTTTGTGCCCACATATATTCTTTCAGAACGGTTTTTAATCTCTAGTTATATCCAAAGTACACTAAATTGAGACAATTAACGTAGGATATAGAGTACGTTATATCAAGAAAATTTTGTAGAGAGATACCGTTATATCGAGAGTACGTTCATAGGGAGTGAAGGACGCTCAAAATTTTTACGGTCGCATATCATCTCCTTACTTCCTTTACTCACTGGCACGCAGAATTTGCACCCGAAAAGATTCATTCCAAGTATACTGTAATACAAAACGTTTACAAAGACTAGAGAGTGTAACCAAAAAATTGACGCCACACCATTGATTCTGCGTGCTGGGAAAACGATTATAAGTTTCACTTGTATTTTATCTTGTGAAATTTGGAAAGAAAGCAGTTTGTGCCCACAAATATTCTTTCGGAACGGTTTTTAATCGCTCAAGCATAATAATACAAAAATTCCAAACATTCAAATTTCAAACTGCTGCCAATCATCTAGTATGCATATATGTACTTCTACGAATAATTACGTTGTAAATTGCTGCAAGGAGAAATGCTGAGCATTTTACAAATTTGTGCACATGCGGAATGTAAATAAATGCCACAAGCGGAACATAGGATTTTGAACATAATAACCCCAGAGTAAAGAAAAAACTAGCTGTAATTTATCGATTGTAGAAACTGAGATTCAAATACAAGCCGAGTCTTTCTCCAGTTTCCTACATACATCCTTGTGGAGAAAGTGGTGAAAGTTTTTGGCTTCTACCTCACCGGATTATATAGAAGCTCGGGCTTCTAATGTCATTTACGATGAATATCAGGGTTTTAGTTTTTTTCCAGTTGTGTCCGGTTAATGTGTGAACTACTGTATTTTGTACGGCAAGCCAATTCGAAAAGACGTACAGAACCCAACTTTTCTTTTCGTTACTCCACGAGAAAAGTGCACAAGGGATATCTACAAGCAGGCAAGCTGCAGGCTATAGTGCAAGAGTGTAAAATTAGTGTAGGTATTCTATTCATTGCCACACTTTTTAATTACTACTACAAAGTTAAGTCTGACAGAATGAAAGAATGACTGTTTAATCATCTCACCTGAATATAAAAATGAACAGGAGGAGAAGAGCACAGAAAACAGCTACGTTGTCCATTGTCCTGAAAAACGATAGAAGTATTAATTAATTTCCGTAAACACGAGTTTTATACAATCTAAGCTTATTCATATATCTTATTTAAAAATAATGTTACCTGAGCATGACAACGAGTTGTCGACGAAGGTTTGGCAGAAATCTCACGAGTTTCAGAATTCGGAGAAGCCGAAATGTCCTGAGGACAGACAAGGCACCACCACCATGGGTGTGTCCTTCAATAAGGCCTTGGGCAAGTTCTACCCCAGAGAGCACCACAATAATTCCATCAAAAACATCAAATCCATTTCTGATGTATCCGATACAACCGTAGGCCATAAGTTTTAGGCTCATTTCCACGAAGAACACTCCCGAAAATATTATATTGCTCATTTCCACAATGGTTGTGAGTTCATCGGGCTAGAAATTACGATTAATATTCAAATTGATTAGACTTAATGTTAACACCTAGCTCAGTAATCCGTTGGTAAATATCCGGTCGACATTAGGCCAGCGTCGGATAACCGATACATGGTCTTTGTTCTGATACTAATATCCTCAGCACCACTATATAACTGTTAACGGTTACCTGATTCTACCGTTACCGTTATTACTTTACCGCTAATGGAATCACTCAATATAGCGAGCTTACCTGGTCATGGTACTCAACACCCATGGACAGCGTATTGATTAATATTGCGACCAATATTCCTTGCTGGAAGAATTTTGACTCGACTAGTGTCCGAATTGGAGATTGACAACGCCCGGGTGGAACTCCGTTCCTATGTTCAGTTCCCCAAATTTCATTCAAAGAAGATTTTCTACTGCTATGTGGAACTGACGCTTTTCGAGGAGTATTTGCATTGGACGCTGCTGTTACGGTCAGAATAGGGGCACTCCAAGATAACGGTTGGGATTTCTTTAGTAGACAATTGCTCAGCTCTCCCCAATCCGGTAATCCTTCCACTTTGGTAGTCCCCAGTGCGACCTGTTGTCATTTGGAAACAATTTTTTATTATAGAAACATCGAATAACATTGTCGTCACGCAGCATTTCAGATATTTGTATTCACTAATATTTGGACACAATGGCTATGTTATATTAGTTGTTCCTATTCCGCGTGTCCGAAGATAAACCGAACACCTGTTCAAAAAAGTGAACGGAGACAAAGTCATCGAATGAACGAATCTTTGGAAAATGGCCTTATGGGTGATCACATTGGAAGAGTTTATAAATTTGGGCCAATCCGCTATCCAATCTAAATTAGATCAGGTCAGACTACGAACAGCGAGGTAGACGAAATTCACTTGGTTCCAATCCTTTGAAAAATCAGATGGATTTCATCCGTAAATAGGATCAGCTTGGAAACCAGACACAAGAAAGTGAAACCCAAGCGTCAGCAGTATTGGGTTTTCGTTGAGCTTAAAAGTAATGGAAATAGATTCATCGTCGTCGTCGTAGTTCTTACCTGAGGTAAAGCACCCAAGGCTCCACTAAGAGCCAATAATTGTGGACATGTCAACGTCCCAGTCCTTCGAGTCGTCTCTTTGACCAATCTAATTTCTTCTTGGCCGCCGGTCAATCGAACCGTTCCTAAGTCAATTTGATTTTCTTCATGATCTTTGTTTCTTTTCCAATGACGCCGTACTTTTCTCTTTGCTTTCCTAATCCAGTGTGCCACTAACCTGCGGAAGGAGAACCCCAATTCATTTTCCTCTCAGTTCAGTTACTTGGCACATAAAAGATAAGTAGATCTTCTTCATCCTTTCACCCAATCAAATACATACGAAAGTGAAACGATTCTTCCTTTGTATTTACTTGGAAAAGTCTTCTTCATTCTTCGCTCGGAGCTCTATTTTCTCTAGAAGAGTGGCTCTCGTGCATTCATTCAATCATCCGCTCAACCAGGAAAAGGAAGATTTATTTTTTAACTTTTGGGCAGACTTATTGAATGAATAGGAACTTCTACTCAATCACGGACAAAGAACTCCAGATAAAATCAGGGTGTCCCAAAAATTACGCCATTTTAATATTTGGAGTAAAATTCAAAGCAGGAATTCCATACAACAGATCGTCAGTAACGCAATTTTTTAAATGGATTGCTTCTTGAATCCTTTCCCACATTTCGGGAGGTTATATAAAATTGTGAAGCAAGAAGTTAAAATGTGTCCAAGAAGAAATGCCTGTCTGGTTATAAAGTCATGAAAAGTTAATTTTTGTACGCGTACTTTTTACTTCACAATTTGTATTTAATGTCCACCCATTAGAAGCATTCAAGAAGCGTTCCTCTCATAGAAATTTCTACTTCGATTTCTTGAATGCGATATTTCATTACTGGCCACTGGTTCAAATTTTTACACCAAGTTTTAGATATAAAGTCGTATGTTTTAGCCTGAGAAAATATTATGGTGATTTAAACTGATTTATGGGACACCCTGTACTCTGTACCTTCGTGCGAAACAATTTCAAATCGTTTTAGAGTCTGAAGACTTGCAAAGAAGTGATTTAGGATTCGGATGCTTGGAGGTTAAATTGAGAGCGACGGATCTCATATAGAATGTTAGAAAAGGTATTAAAACATACTTGAACATTTCCGAGTAGCAAGATGAATTTTCAAGGTTTGTGAGGGTTGAGGTGGATGTAAATCTGGCCCTCTCAATCCTCATCCGTTCCAACTCTCGTTTCTTAGTTTCACTGAATTGGGTCGCTATAACGACCAAGCACAAGTTTATCATGAAAAATGATCCAATCTGTCAAGACAGAAACACACAAAAGGGTAATCAATCAAAACCTTCTCTGTCGTTTTCTTCCCACAGACAAACATAATTTCATTCTCCAACTCCCGGCCTCCTCTCACCGCGCTTGTTCGGGTTAAATGAACTGTTAAAAAGATTTTCCAATGCTCTAATCTTTTGGGACCACAGGGAAAGGGCGGTGGATAATTAGGGCATTTTTCCATTCCAGGAATGTCAAGGCAGATTTGGAAACAATAGATAAGCGAAAGCCAATAGGCTGAGATGAATTGTGGATTTTTATTTTTATTTATTAAAATAGAGAACCCTTATTGTTCTGAACCCAAAATAATCCAAGCTTGAAAGTTGAAACCAATTCAGACTTAAGAATAATCCACGCGCGTCCAATGCTTTCGTCGTTTGACGTGGAGAAAGTTCGTACGGAACTTTCTTCATATCGAAATAGAGAAAGCAAAGGTATCAAGTGCAAATCAAACTCTGTTACATATTTTTTCCAAGAATAGAAGCCCAGTGCCGGCCCGACAAGTGTCTGACAAGAGTCCCGGCCCGGGTGTGAGGGGAGACGACCCGGTCCGAAAATTGATAATTTACATTATTTTAATAAATTCTTTTGGGCCGTCCCGGCCCTTTGGCGTCCCGGCCCGGGTGCAGCGCACCCTCTGACACACCCATAGGGCCGGCTCTGAGCCCAGGCCGTTAATTGAAAATGTACAACATGATCTAATAATTTGGTCCCGATGAGACTTACAACAATAAGCAGAACAAAGTAGACCCAATCCCAGAAAGAGTGCGCATCTTGAACGTAGTACATAATTTCAGTCCATCCTTCAAGGCTTATGACGAGGAAGATAGCCACCCAAGCTAGGCCGATATTGTCAAAGGAGATAGCCCCTGTGAGGATTCCCATATAGTCCAACATGTAATTCAATTCATATTATTGCGGAACCTTTAAAGCCGCAATTACATTAGAAACGATTTCGCCTGAAATGCGTCTTGAAACGAATTTCTGAAATATTTCAGATGTCGCGTTTCAGGTGTAATACAAAAGACTGAAACGTTTCGAACGATTTCAGGCTCATTTGCAGCGATTGCAGGCCGCTGAAATGAAATCGCTCTCTGGCTATTTCATTTCAGTAATTTCAGCCATTTCAGTCGATCCGACCATGTAACCTCGGGCAATTTTTCAGTCAAATTTCATTCAATTCAAAATATTCTATTCGACTTTTCAGTTCGCCTCAGCTGATTTGGCCTGAAATCACATCACAACAGATTTCAAGTGTAATTGCTCCATTTAGTTGAAATAGAATTTCCCGCGACCCTTGAAATGTTTCAAGTGATTGCAGAAAATTTACACTTCGAGTCGTTTCAGATATCTCAAGCAATCGATTGTCGTGTAATTACCACTTCAGCATACATTACCGATGTAGTTTAATGAAAATGAGAATTAGAAAAGGAGAAACCCTAAGAATTGTTTGAAATGTCTGGCATTGTAATGTAATACGAGGACACACATGTCCTAGAGTAGGGAATAATATTAAAAAATTTGAACATTTTTATCTGAATGTCAATGTCCGTCAGTAGGCCATAATTTCAATTTTTCTTACCCTGAAATGGATTCTTCTCTCCGGCACGGCAGTTTGTATAGTACTGGTTCCAGTTGACACACCCATCAGGTCCTGGAGTGTTTAAGCTATGTGGTTTCGCTTCTAAAGAACAGTCTCGTCCGAGTTCATCTCTTGACGGAGGAAGGTTATCACATAAATGCATACCTGTCACCAAAAAAAATTAAGAATACAATTTTGGTAATTTGTTTCCAATGCTTATATTACTTAAAAATTATTATTGGCAATCTTGTGATAGTGACAGTCAGTTAGCTAACTGTCCACACTCACAGCTTACTGCACAAGCACTTGAACAAATGAACGTGCTTAAGGTCCGTTTCTCGTGACACCCCACTGTTTAAAGCTATAGATAGAGAAGATTGCTGCCTAATGTCTAATACCCGGAAAATCTTGAGTTTCAAGTGATTTATCGGAATTTCTTCAATCATAATCATTGTCTTTAGTAAAAATTGGATAAACCTCCACTTTGGATCGATCCATCTTTAAGAATACCACATAATCCCTGGATTGAATGCGATAGTGCGTTTCCAAGAAGGATGACGAGGATACTTCGTTCGCATGGCAGTGGTTAACACTCCAGGTTTTCATATTATGACAGATTCATTACCAAGTGTCAGAAAATCGTGACACATTGTTTAATTCGAAATAAGATTTATGTCGTACGCCAAAGGGAAGACAGAACAAAGAGAAATTATCCTGGCACATTGCGTGCAAGGTAGTCCAAGCATAGTATGTGGATTGAGTACATCTTTTTCCACAAGGTGATCTCAAGAAGTGTCAGTCAAATGAAACACGCTCTGACCTTACTTGTCAAATCAACTAGTTTGTCCTAACGGTGGGCTTTTAATTTAGAAGTGAATTAAAATAATATCGGAATTCTACATTAGTAATCACAACTATTCTACAAACTATGTTAAAATTCACCGGAAGGCAAGACCTAAAACTCGAGTATTATTCTTATGCCGACTTGAATTTTCCTTCTAAAACATATCTCTGGTACTTAATATGGAAGAAGTTTTAAAACCTCTTCAATTAAAGCAGTGGCCTGAACTAGTATATATGCCCGAGAGATCAAATCCCTAACATATCAAGATGTTCCATCATGCTACAACGAAGAAGCATACAATTAAAAATCCGGACTTTCACCAACAAATTTGGCAGTTACCTTGTCAAACCCGCACTGCAGTGCAATCCTGACGAAAGACGTCAGACTTTTGTTCAGAAACAGAACAGAAAATCACTTCAGACTTTCTATATAATTAACACGAGTGCGGGTTCGAGAGCACGAACGAAGACAAGATGAGAGAAATTCTAACGGACAGAGATAGTCCAGTGGAGAAAGTTACATGGAAAACTGTCGCCCTCATAAAGTGAATCATGTACCCAACAGAATTCCCATTAATATAGAACTTCTTTTAAGGTTTCAACCCTCAAAAAGATGTAGACTGACGTACTTTGGTCATCAAGACTAACTGACAAAACTGAGACCAACTAAATGATGGAATTTATTCAGAATTTTCGTAAATCTGTTTCGATTCAATCAGCTAAAGACTTTGAAGTACACAGTGTAGTTTTTAACTTTCGGCACCCCTGACCTAAAGCGTTAGCTAAACCTGGAACCGAAAGCTTAATTGCGTATCAGAATATGCATTTTGAAGAGAACTTCTTCAGATTTGGTGGTTCTCGCGTCCCCTAACGGAATTTCAGTAACGTCAACATGGGCGCTGACAGTTTAGGAAAAGTCTGCCCTCACTTTACAGCCAGATTTAGAGTTTGGCGCAATGGGTACAAAGTAAGGGGTGGACGGTTACAAAGTGAACTGTTACGAAGTGAAGGTTAACGGGTGAACGGTTACAAGTCCAACTGTTAAGGGTGAATACAAGGTCAACGGTTAAGGGTCAACGGTTAAGGGTCAACGGTTAAGGGTCAACGGTTACAAGATCAACGGTTAAGGGTGAACGGTTAGAAGGTCGAAGGTTAGGAGATGAACGGCTACATGGAAATGTATATCCCATCACATGGTTTGGCCGCATTATTTAGGGCCAAAAACTTTTGAATGACGACAACGTCAGAGAATTGTATGTATTCATACTAACATTTGTTTAAATATTCTTTACAACTGTTTCGTTTCTGTCTTTAGAGTAAAAGAAATTAAATGCAACTCAAGAACTGAATACGTGATATTCTCCAAACCTTTCACTCAAAAGTGAAAGTAACGGACGGCATCCCATGAATTCGGAGTTTAATTTTGCAAAAACTTTCCTTTCGTTTATTCATTCATTCATTCATTCCAGCTTAGGATTACAATTCACGTAGACCCGTCTGACTCTGACTCTTGAGCTCATCTCATGTTAAACTTTTATTTCCCCTCACGAGAGACAAATATAGGGCTTAAAAGGGTTGATTAAAACCCCTCTTGTCTAATCCTATGTATATTGCTATTTCCCTTTTGTTTCAAAACAAGTTAACATTTAATTAGGTGAAACCCCTAGAGAAATCCAGCAATTGTATTCACGATTGTGCAAGTTTCTCTCTCAACTTATTATTGGGAACATTTGTTTCACGCTTTGGATTTCTGTCTTCTTTGTTCTAAATATTTTACAATTTGCTGACATTCTCATTCTCTAGCCCTCAGGAGAAAGTTGGATGTGGGACAAAGAGAAAACACAGTTCATTTTGTATGTGCGTGTGTACGAGTTGTCTGCTTCACTCTTTATGTTTTGTAAATATTTTAGTTTGTAGTACCAACGATTGTTTTTGAAGATGGGGATTAGGGGAATTAAGTCTGTTTTTCTCGATGACCTTGCTCTAGTTTATTTTCTAGTATGCTTTGTACAAGTTTGAGTGCCGTCGGCATTTCTAACTAGCCATTATTTACATAATTTATACTAGTTTGAAGACATCCTCACGTCTTCCGTCCTCCAATACTTTACTGTTTCTTCTTTGTGTGAATTAATTTCCACTAATACACTATTTTCCATTCTATATATGCCAGGCGTTTTACACAACGTTACCGCTTTCCATAGAGACATACGCGGGGGGTTCAAAAGGCTTTGTAGTTCGGCTATTAGATTTTGTTTTTGGGGTATTATTGTGTCATTCAGAATACGATTATAAAGTTCAGTTCCAAATTCGAAGCAATTTGGTCCAAAACCGTTTCTCCCAGAGCGACTTGAATAACCCGTCCCCGAGTGTGCCATAAGTTCGGTTCATAACTCGCTCTGGAAGAAACAGTTTTAGATAGAATTGCTTAGAATTTGAAACTGATATTTCTGATCGTATTATTAATGACACAATAATACGGTGGTGTTGCAAAATCAAATTCTAATATTCAGACGACAAAACTTTTTGAAGGCCCCTCGTATTAAATCAATTGATATAAAAATCTTACCATTTTCTTTTGGCAAGGAGCAAATATAGTCTCTCTCCGCCTCGTGAGACCGGAAGTAAAGGGAGACAGGCCTACAGGAGTCAAAAATCAAAATTGAAAAATTCTTGAAAGTCAAAACATATAGATAATAGTTAATACACACAAAAACGTTGTATATTTATTGTTAGAGAAAGGGTGAAGGGGAACACACAGTTGTCTAGTCTAAACTGAACTTAGACCAAACCATATCAATCAACAAGATCCATTTTGGAAACAAAATGCAAAGCTGCGGAATTTTGTTTTCGCTAACACCAAAATGCAAACAGAAAGGGAAAGTTGTAAAAGACAGACATAAACTTCAGTCCTTCCACCACAAAACAGATTTTATGTTTAGTTTTCCTAAAAACTAGGAGGTATTATGACTAGAAACTATCTATATATCAAAACTTCAACAGATTACAAAATCAATCAAGCGGATGCCAAAAAAAACTCAAAACTTGTATTTAGGTTACGGTTCAATGCGAGCCACTCCACACACATGCCTGGGGTTATTTTCTAATTAATGTAACAAAAATTGACTTTGATGTTTCATTTGATGACAGCATATTCAGTTTGGTGAGTAAGGTCAGGTTGTTTCTGATTTGTACGGGAAATGTTGAAATGTTTATCACCTGTGTTTAATTTTTCTTTCTTGAAAATATGTTTTAACGCCTTTGCAAAGGAAAATCCTTGTATTTTTAAAATAAGAGCAAACTCGACCGTTGCATTCCGCGAGATGTTACGGTAAATGTTACTCGACACTTTGGATTAAAAAAACACTGGGGGTTTTCCTCAGGTTTATTATTCGTTCTGAGCTATGTGATGACATCACGAGGTATCACACATTCTTTACCGAACGATGGCTTATCGTATATTTCTACAAGAGAAAATCCGCAAACCCTATTATGCGGTTCTTAAAGTTAATATGTCAGATGAAGCACTACAGAGGTAAGGTCTTTTATTTATTTATTTATTTATTTGTCAAAGACAGCACCCTCCGGCGAGGTTTTCAGACACCTCTTAAAATATTCGTGTGGATTTTAATCACTTTAATTTCGTATGTCGATAAAGCCTGTTGGGAATTACTTAACACATTGCCGCCCAATTCATTGCCAGTTGAAAATTTGAAGCCCCCATTATTCAATGTTCTCACTAATTATGTTTTCAACTTTATTTAGGCCGCAATACTACGCAGTTAGACGGCGAGGTTGAATTTGCATTTCTAAGGAATCTCTAGTGTATTGTCTGTTCATTGAATTTAGATGATGTTACTGTACACAAACATGTTAGTGAAAATTGTTAGTGACAAGGGAAAGTCATTGTTTGTAAAGGTGAAAGGGGAGAAACACTGCACGTAAACAAGAGAAATTCTAAAATAGCTGGGGCTAAGGGGGGAGGTAAAATACGGGTAAGGGGTACTAAGAGTGCAGCCAGAAAGAAAGGGGGAAAACCACACGTTTGGTACTATTAGCTAAGGTTGACTAGGGTTTTTGGTAGTAGTAGTCGACATTTTGTATGTTGTCCTTACGATAAGTTGGTAACTCGCATCGTGTAGAATGGTTTCCTACGTACGGGCGTTTGATCACCCCAAATTTTACAAAAGAGAGAGTGCCGAGTGGATTTCGCATTTTGGATCATTTCGAACCCAACAACCGTAGTAAAAAAGAGACAAAAAAGACAAATAATATAAAAACGAGTATAAATAGTACAAAGAGAGCTACACGTACAAAATAGTTTGAAGTGTGTAGTCTAAATGCATCTCTGTTTGTGGTCATAAAGATTATACTAGTACAAATACTACTTCCTGCAAATATTGTGCGTAAGGCACCTATACAAATACTATTTTACCTTCAAAAAATTTCACTATGTGGAAAGAAAATGAGAGGATATGAACAATCCAGAAGAATAATAAAAAGTAAAGTGCATGGACTTTAAAAACAAATCGGGCTTATTGTTGTGTGTAGGGTTGCAAAAGGGTCAAGTAACTTTCACAGGGTGTCACACAAATATTGTCCTGGTAGATATACATATAGCAGAACCGGGGGTTGCCAACAAATATTATACCGCGTACAGTTGGATGCACAGTACTAGGCCGCAATTGTTCTTGCAGAATCGGCGATCTACAAGGTGGATCGTCCCCTCTACGCCTCCCTCCTCGGCAGTCCAGTGAGGGGTAGTCAGAAAAAAAGTGAGTACGGAGGTAAATTCCGCTTGTAAATCCGACCAGTGTAGTGGCGCTGACGAGCGTTCAAGTAAAAAATGGGACAAATCCGCAAAAGTGGGCTTCTCTTTACAAAAATATCCCCAAAATAATTAGTTTTCAAAAAATCCGTCGATGTCACATTTTTTGCAATAGTTTTATGCGATAGAATTTCGTGTGACCGGATTGGTGAAAGTCGATTTTTCACTGGCAAGGTATTTCGATGAAAAAAGTCTGACTTTCCCCTAAAAATGTTAATAAATGTAAGTGAATGTCGACTTTCACCGAATTGAATAAGCCGTCGTATACCTCAGAATTTGTAGAAAATCAAACTTGGATTTACAAAAATAAAAGATAACGCTTAAAACACCCAGAAAAAAGCCTTGTTCTTTAAACATTGTCGCTAAAATAGTTGCCAGCTACTCATAGAGAGGAGGTTTTGTTGGAAATGGACAATTCGGAGTTTCGAAAACCACCGCAGTAACAGCGGCAGAGACAATACGTACGTGACACCCTGCGTGATAGGGAAAACGTGACGAGGACTACGGACTACTGGCTTACATTGTCGTCGTGACGTTAGGACCTAAATTTATGAAGCATCGTTGACGGAGCGTCCCAGACCAAAGTTGAACGCCAATGATGCCGAAAATGAAGAAGACGAAAAAACAGAGAAGAAGAACATTTCCTAACATGGGTAACGTATCCAAAAGTAACATCACAAGAATCCTCATACCTGAAATCGATAGAATAGAAAATTATATCACGGTTGTCCAAATCAATTCTTTCTAGATCTTTTTTTGGCAGACATGATTCCTTTACAAGGAGCGGAACATTCAACCAAAAGAGAAATTTCTCTTCCCCGCAACTTTCTTTCCACTTTCTCCCCCAATTTATTGTTCTCTCAATATTTCACACAAGACCATTTTTCCTTTAACTTATGTCACGGATTTGGTTTCAGCTGTTTTCTCCCTATAAATTCACAATGTTATTGTTACTGGTCGGGCAGTGTAGGTTACACAGTAGAAGAATTCTCTGTTGAATAAAGAAATGCAATCTGATACACATTTGGAGGTCACGAGGCCATGAGTCATGGCTTTAGAGAGTTGTTCTAGCAGAAGGTAGAATTGGAGTGTCCTTCAAAATTCAGGTCAGGTTATACATGTTGACACAGCCTTGGGTTATTCCTATGAGTTTAAATTGTTTTTCTTTCAGATTCAGACTACTTTGTTTATCTAATCTATTTCATAGGCATTATTCGTCACCTCTATTTTAACATGGTACGTCGTCTTTCGTTTAAAATATATATAGAAGTTAAAAACTTTAAAACAAATTCAAACTAGGATTACTGAGTAATTTAAATTCGAGGAACCCATGTTTATGTGTAATAGGTAAAAAGTCTTACTTAATTGAAAATGCGCTTGCAGGTTTACTAAACAAAAACCAGCGCTGGGACATAACAGTTCTGATAATTTAAAAATAATTTGATTTGTTTATAGGATTTTGAACCCATGTCTTTTTTGAGCATGCACTTTTAATAAATCTGAGTTAAAAATTCAGAAGACGAATTATGGGAGCGCACACGGCGTAGAATATACCTGAAAACGGTGGCCAGGGAAAATTGGTCTGCAAGAGAGCTTTTGTTTGGTAGAGAAAAAAGAACCAGGTTATTTTGGTTGAGGGAGAAAGTTCGGAGTGAAAGTGGCGGTAAGAGGCAATCTAGAAAAGTTGTGACTCACTTGGGATCCGATTAATTGCCCTCAAAGGCCTTAGAACACGAACAGTCCTAATTGCCGATAAATTTACATTCTCCACGACGATGTACTCTGCCACTCTAAAAAGAAAATAGAGAATAAAAAGTCAGACTTGGTCAACGGTATGCGTTGCGGACGGTTTTAGACGCTTCCGTGGTTTTAGGCCAGGCCAGGCCTTGACTATCACCCTAATGTGCATCTTCATCAACCGCACCACGACTTTCCAACAAAACCACTGGAACTTGGAAGCCATTTGGGGAATTTTATTTGCCCACCCCAGTTCAGTTTCAGTTGCCCGGCCCGGGCTATGCAAATCCCAAGAGTTTACTTGGATTACAAACGTTTGCGTACAAAATACTTCACACCCATCAGCTTGACATCAGCCCATTTTATAATATCATCATAAATCAATGTGTCATTTTGAGTGATTCCCCCTTTCAATTGCCATTATCATGTGCATTCCATACCGCCTGTGCAGATTTCGAATCTTCTCCAACTTAGGTGCAATATGTACATCCCAATTTCAAAAGGCGATAATAGATCTCTGCATCCGACACTACCTCTTAAAACGTCTCTACTTATAACGTAGGTAAATAACTTATCCATGTTTCAATCTTCCACCCTAATCGTTGTATACTAAATTATTCATCAAAATCTAGTGACGTCATTCGGATGCTTCGACATTACTGGGCCAGATTTGATTTATCATTCATGTGGGCTTGGCTAGATATGCGTTCCTGTTTCTAGTTTCTACTCCAATTTTGATATCTTGTGTTATATCAAAAATACATACAGGGTGTCCGAATAGAAACTAAACTTTTCCATATTTAATAAATTCGGCAGACGATTAAAAGCTGTGGCTACCTATTAAAGTTCCATGAATCTATAAATCAACTAAGGATTATTATTGTCACCCTGAAATCTGCATACCACCCTAAAACTCCTGCAATAAATTTGTAGACAACACAAGAGACGTGATTAATTCTGTAAACATCGTCCCAAACATAATATCCGGCATTTGTATTTTATTTAGCATTAGAATCGTTCGAGTTCTACATTGCACTTGGCGGGTGTGGCGTTGCATGGTGTTGTGGGTGCGAAGAACAACATAAACTCTTATCAAGTTTGTTTAGTTGTAAACTTGCCAAATCTGATTGGAATTTTGAATGTAACCCCCGAACACGAATGCGAGTGCATAAACACTTCTCTAGTATCTTTTCAATTTAAAATTAAATGAATACTAAAAACAGCATCGTCATACTCCATGCAATTCAACAGTTTGGCAAGGGAGCGTCTGTTCATGTAAAATCTGGATCAGAATTGGGAATTCTAAGTGTCCTGGTTCCAGACAAAAATACTTTGTCAATCGTTGGCGTTTTTATAGACGTTTCATAGAACATTACCATGAAGAGCACAGAAAAATTCCTTTCTGACAAATTGGCCATATTTTTGCTCACTCGAAGCAACCTCTGAAGCCTTTTCATGGTCTTTACATGACAACTGGTTTCCTTCTGAAAATAAATCGACGTACATTGCAAAAACCTATACGTATACCTTAACATTCGTCGTAAATGTGATTAATCTCAATAAAAGCGATGTTAGTAGGATCTTAAAGAGGTTTAACAGTAAAAACCCTAATGGGATTTGGTGTCACTTTCATCTCTTGGAGCGAGTGCCAAGTCTCGTCCGCTCTGCTGTTTTAAACGATGTCATTGCCATTGCCAGTCAAGTGACATGTAATGGGTTATTCCTACATAAGAGAATTCCAACAGGCTTTTCCCATTGACACGTTCTTCTTCTATTTTTTCGTATCCCACAGACGGGAGTTGTAAAGGATGCGTGAGTTACGTCATTAAGGAGGATTAACCAACACTTTTTGTGGATCCATAATTTTTAATTATACAATTTCAGGCGATCCCGTTTACAGACGCCCCAATTTATATCCGGTACTCTGTTTCAGGCCGGGGAGGGCGGTAAGGCTCAGTATAGTGAGTACTGGGATCAATTCCTGGCCGGCCACTTCCCAATTCCTTGTACGGCTGGGTGTTCACATGATACTTGGTCCTCAGAGATATTGATTTAATTATCTGGGTCGATGGGGCCTTCAGAGTAACTTCTCTAGAGAAGAGTCCCCTCATTGGTATGAATTCAGGTCTACGAGCGAAGAATTCGCTAAGCCGCTAAAGTTCGAATTTGAACTGAATTGGATTAAACTACTTCATCTTTACAAAATTACCGGCAATATATATTTGTAACCCTACAGTAAAACAACTCAATCTAATGGAATGTGATAATGACGTGCTGATTCTGATGATGGCGTGATGGGTAGCTGGTCAGGGTGATAACCCTAATAAATGTCTTCAAGTGTAGTCCTTTGATGGTGAACCCATAGCGTGAAGTTGAGAGTGGAATGAACCGAATATATCGACGAAGACATGAATGTCAGGATGAAACGACCAATACTAAAGTATCAGAATCGTCGTACGAAATAAAATAAAGTTAACTCACCCCGCAAACACTATAAAACAGTCAAGCCAGTTCCACTTGTCAGCCATGTAGGCACCAGTCCCGGAAATACCCATCGCAATCATCTTGATGCACATTTCAATGGCGAAGAAAGCAAAGATAAAGTCATCCACCACCTGGAACAATGTCAAAAAAGAAATCCTTAGAATAATTTTACGCACGCATGAATTAATTTTCTGCAATTCTGAGCCAAGAATTTTTGGAATTTGCATGCATGACAATCGCATGCAAGCATGGTTTATATTCTTCACATTTGTTTGCTTCCTAAATTTCTTCTGCCTGTTGGAAATGATTAACTTTGTACTCACATCAAGGGAGAGTAATCGAAAACGGAAAGCCTTGAAGCCGAATTGGTACAAGAATTTCTAGGTATAGTAATTAAAGAAATTGAGAATATTTGTTGAAGGTTTATACATCCTGTCGGTACATCCGATGAAATTGTAAATATCCCAAACACATATAGGTATATACTTGTAGTATAAGTATACTGAGTTATGAAGAAAAACATGACCTGATATTTTGTTTGAACATAGAATATTAAATCAGCGAAACGCCGACCAAGCCGAACCAAATTTGTGTTGACTATGTAGGTTTTATGTTAATTTTCTCGATTGGGCATTGGGCCCTTTATTTCAGCTAAGACATTCGCTCAGACATGGATAGCTTTATGTACATAATAGACAAATTATCACCTCATTCACCCACTTCACCCCCCGAAGTAATAACTTCTTCCACATTGGATTGGATTGGATGTTATTTTATTTAAGTCATCAGTTCCATAGCTCACTCAACATAAACATAAAAAATGAAATATTGAACTATCCGTGAGTGTCATCGATTCCGACTGTGACTAATCTTAACTAATTGAAACATAATTTAACGAATTAAAGTCGATTTTCTGATAGTATTGGATGAAGAGCGCAATTAGTATAAACTCACAAAAGCAGGGTCGTTAAGCCCGGGAATTTAATCATGTGGCAGAGATACACACTAAGTAACTTCACCCTCAGTGACTTTGCTTCTAAGAAGTGGTACCTCCTGAGATGAATGTGCATCACGTCATACAGAAAAATTAGTCGTTCAAGATATGTAGTTGATACCGGAGGAACGTATTAGTTTATTAAAGAATTCTACAATTTCATGTCATTATTTCAAATTGGTCGCAGCCGAGCGCAGAGCTCAAAGAAGTGCATTTGCCAGTTGTATGTAGTTTGGCAACGCGGAGATTATTATTGCGACCTGGTGCTCAGAGAGGATTGACCTGCAGGACGTGGCACTATTTCGAGACCAACTACCAACTTTCTTAGACCTGACCAGCAAGATGCAGTCGTGAATTGTAAACAGGGCGTAACTAGCACGAATGCAGAAAAGTATTACTGTTTATTAATTTCCGCAGGTCTTTCGTTGAGTTTTCGCATGTTTTGAGTTATCCAGATATAGTCGGACCGAGTAGTTCTTAAATTCGTAATGCTACTTTGTGGAACACAGTACATCGCTCTTCATTGAATTCTATGTTTTATTCAAACTGCACCATGTGCTGTGATGTTGAATTGTTGAATGGACCTGCGTTGCTTTCATTGGTAAAACATGTAGTGAAAGTAATACAGTACGTGTACACAATGCTACATGAACTCGTAAGGGTTTCACAAGGAATCCATTTTGTGGGCAAAATATTCAGACAATCTGTATTCAAGGTTAATATTTAAAATTATCATACGAAGGTTTCATCAACAGACAATTTTTCTGATATCTTCTTACCAGCAACATTTTGCCAATTCTGTGCGCGTGGACGATTCCATAGCATATTCTTGAAAAAGAACGGTTTGAGTTTTTCGGAGGAATGAAAATCTAATCTGCCGACGAATATATCTTATCAGCGCTCAAGAAATGTTATTTTTTCTCTAATTTGTTTCAAAGTCCATCTGTTGTTACGTGAAAAGAGACTTCCTTGTCAGCTGATGAAGTCCACACATTTTTCAGAATGTCAGAAACAGGAAAAAAAAGCGCGGTGAAAGGCGGGTGCTGAGGGTACCGATTAATGAGCACTTCTGCGATCCGACGCAAACGCCAAACGCGTCATAATACAGAAAAATCTTGTGAAGCAGGAGAAGATTATGATTAAACATAAACATATCGAAGACCCGAACCGAGTCAAGTCTGTTTAGATCTGCAAGTGAAACCCGGCTATCGTCCTCGTCCATGGGTATGCGAAAGTACCAGAACTAATATCCCAAACTTTTCCACATTTATTTTTGCTGGGCGAGCAAACAAAAAGTTCATGTGCTGTGAGCATGAATGTTTTATGTTTATAGATGAGTTCAGACAGACTATGTGGACTGGGCATTTCGCATTTCAGGATTTTCATATCTGCTCGTAATAAAAGAAGATATAAAACTGTGAGAGCAAATGTGGGCCATTATAGTCCGAATAATAGGAACAGATATCTAGCTGCCGGCTAGAAAAGAGCAAAGGGTTTCTGGGGGTTGGTTTTCGTTAGTTTCGGAGCGTCCAGTCACCTCGTGGCACGCGGCCAAAGGCTATTGTACTTTTATTCCGTCGTCACTGACTCTCATAATACGCAGTATAATCCAAATCCGAACAAGACGAAAAAACTTTGCAATTTCCCCACAAATTCGTAAAAGCTTACAAGGAACACTTTTAAGTCATCTGAACAGATCTGGCCAAAATATTCAGGATAAGGTGTAACAAGGGATACCCGTGACCTGACCACGAGAACCTTGGGTCAAAGTCTAGTAAGCTTCGTTTGTTGCATAATAATCTTCCAATTTGTGACCAAGTGACCATTAAATTTGAAAAAGCTTATACCGTGAAAGATTTACATGTGGAAAATGTTCCTTGCTAGCTAAGTTCGGTTTAGTTTAACAGTGTCTGCTTGCAATTTGTCGCTCACTGGAAGTCGAAGTCGAACTCGACGGTCTAGCCATTGCGGGGCATGGGAGAATGGAAATGGCTCTCGTAAATTTGTATGTAGGGGAACTATGTTTGGAAAGAAAGAAAATTCTAAGGGTCATAAAACAACTTAAACTGAATACCTACGTTACATAGTTTTTCTTGAGGAAGGACATGACATGGGCTGAAAGTACTGGTTGTCGACTGCATGGGAAGGGGTCCAAAATTTATTAACTCTAACGACAAACCATCTCCGGAGTAAATCATCCTTAACAACATACTACACTCCTAGCCAACTTTCAAGTTTGTGGTAGATCAGGAGATGAGATAATTCTTGGAATTCGGTAGAATTACACATTAAGACTTTTCTCGCTCAAGAACTCCTGTCACCGTCCGTCACAGTGCAGGGCAATTTGTCGCGGTGAAGAATTGCAACTTCAGCATGAAGTGCAATGTAAAGACATCAGAAATTAGATATGGCGTGTGGGTACAAATGTTAGTATTGGCAATTGGCAACTCCGGTTTGTTCGGTTCTGCTTGGCAGAACATTTATGATCTGACTGAAATGACACTTTATCAGATTCACTTAAGGTCATGTGTTAATCAAGGGTCATGAGTCATGACCTGTCGGAAGATGTGCATTCTGAACATTTCCTGAAGGTATACAAATTATTTTTGGACCTCTGTTTAAAGTATACGTCAAAGATACGATGAACTATTCGGTCAATGTTTGTTTACCGCAAGTCGTGTATTTTCGAGCGAAAGGTTAATTTCAGCGGCACCCTTGCATCAGATATGGCTGCAATAACACGATACACCTTAGGTTGGGAATTGTGCATTAGGATATAACTTGCAAAAACTTAGGCCGTTGTAATGTTACCGCGTCGTAGATTCTTATAAACGAATAAACTGAGCCCTTCTTTTCAAACTCATCATATTATGGTTACTTAAATTAGGATGAACTTTTTATCTCGTCAACTTGGGCTCATTTTCATAGACGAAGTTACGTTATCAAAAGACAGTAACTTTTTTGCAAATCATCATAACTCAAATAGCTCAACTTACTTAAATCGTAAAAATTCTATTCGCCATGCAGAATAAACTAAGAAGATTCAAATAAAAAGACAGAGAAAGTGACGAAGAGAAATGGTCACAACTGCACACGCAATTTCGTCCTGAATATTTCGATCCGGAAAACCCTGGTTGTCTCTTGAACCTACTTTTACATACGTTCGCAATTTTCCAGTCTATACATTTCTAACACTGCCACTGTACCAGTGTAGAGTAGTAACACAGTGGTGTGTCACATAAAATATGCGTTTCATTACATTAGTTGGAATGTGACTACTGTATGTATTGCGACGGTTCGCTGCTGCAGTTGGAAAGTTTTGTGAAAAAACCATTCGTTCAATTCTTGTCCATTTCGCAATTTCTCTGTCATCTGACAAGGGATGTAATCCAACGTAAAATTCTACAATGTACTTGTAACTGTACTGTAACTTGTACAAATTCGGGCAGCTGAAAGCATATCTCTCAATATTTGTTTTCTAAATTGTCCAAAATTGAATTTCTGAATTCTGATTTACTCTTGAGCGGTTTAAACGGTAACACAATATTAGGTGAGGTGCTTTCACGTTCGAATACAGTCCCTCGTGCTCCTTTTACCAGCATCCCAATTCGCCATAGACTTTCCGCAGTACACATTGTACATATTATTTTCTGTTTTGACAGCTGAACCGAACACACCGATTTTGCTCAGAAAGTAGTCTTCTTCCACGACCTACTTTCTTCCCTTAGAGTGAAACAGGAAATTTACTTTCTTCCTTTTTGGACTTGATGTGAATATTCTAAGGGAAATGTGAAAACTCGAACTATCTTGTTCTAGTTCGTTGACAGTCCACAGCTTTAGGCATTTCAAATGCAGAAGAATTTGAATCCAAAACCAGACAGATATATGTATCTAACCTAACTTTACTTTTCCATACATTTCTTCCACATTAAAGTAATAAATAGAACACAGTGTAGACACGATTTTGTACAGGAAACTTTAGAATTAGGGATGGTGGAGTTAGTACGGGATACGCCACTTCATTCTCTGTGCCAGGGAGAACTTATTTCCCGCCCATTTTAGTGACGTTTCAGTGATTCACTAATTACACGTAATATATATGTACACATTACATCTGTTTTGTGTTCGAAATGTCAATCAACGCTGAAATGTAATTTTAATGCACCCATTGTTTCATATTGAATTAATGCGTGTACTCAGCGAGTAGCTGACACGTCACATAAATGGGCGGGGAATTGGTGGATGGCACAAAAAATGAAGTGGGACATCCCCTACTCATTCTACAATTCATTTTCAAAATCGTTTTGTGTGTGCGGGAAATACAAATCTTATTGTAAATAGCGAATAGTGAACGCTGATCACTTACTCTCTGTCGATTCTGGCTTCAACTACGTATGTGTTTTATAACCAATTCAATCTCAATTGAATTGAATTGAATTTCTAAAATATATTCAACCGTCACCATATGGCCAGACCGATGAATCCTTCCAAGGGATTGAGATTGGACAACTTTCACGTTTCTTCCCTTGAGTCGGTCTACGTTCAAATTCTGACAAAAGTGAGTCGTATTTTATTCATGAGATTCAGATAAGGCGGCATTCTTCTCATAGTGTATGACTGAATGCTTGGTCAGATCAATTTTATGGAAACTTGGAGAGGTATTCCAACGGAATTCTACACAAAAGAACGTAGCACAAAGTAACGTAGGTGCCCGCGTTTTTATGACTCCCCAATAAATTAGGCAATTTTCTTTTGAAATAATGTACATAATGCTATTGAAAATTGTGTATGTAGGAATATAATGGATTCTGGAATTCCCCTGGCACCCCTATATACCGCCATGCATGCCTGGATTGGAGAATACATTCAGTGAAACAAGGGATACATTGTGGCTATAAAACTTGATTTGAAAATACTGACGTCATACAAATAACTAGTTTTTTGAGTTCATTGAACTCAGGGTGTTGTAAATTTGACGCCAAAATGGCATACGTTTTCATATTTCCGAGCAATTATACTATGCTTTACAAATTCCTGAGAATTAGTGTGACGACGCTAATAGCGTCTGCATGTGACGAGCTCTCTGAGTTTTTTCCGCACGGACGACGTAATTTCACGTAACAATAGCAAGGAGATTTCCAGAAAGGTTCCGAAAATTATGGATTTTACGCTCGAATTGTGTACCTTGTAGTAATTTCGGAGATGCACAACACTACTACGGAGATAATGGTTTTAATGCTGCCATTATGGCATCCGGTTGTTCCTCGATGTGTAGTAATGACCCTATTTCCGCCACCGTTGCATCTTGAATCCGAAAACGTTGTAACCATCGATTCTTCTCTACTTTTACTTTTCCTTGGAAATAGAGGTTCAATCTCTTTCCAAATTAGAATGCTTTTAGAGCAGTAGGTTTCATTGGATTGCATTGAAGAAACTCTACTTGGCTCAATACCCTGTAGAATGAGAAATTGGACGGCTTTTCATTTCGGTCAAGTGAAAAAACTAGAAAGCCGCTTTTGTTTAATCGAACGCAATTTGTCTCGAGGCAAGTGTGTGAAAGTACAGTCACACGGGAATAGACTCGAATTCGGGTGCACTTACAATTCTTGCTTGTCCCAGGCAAGTGGTCAAATCAGGTTAGAGGTCAAGTACGTTATGTTTGGCTATTCTCTGATAGGGAAGGTACTAAAGATTAGCTCAGTGCATGAGCACCAGGCTTCTATCCACCAGGCCCAGGGTTCGATTCCTGGTCTGTCAACTTTCCAATTCTTTATACGCCGGGTTGTTCGCACGGTACATGGGAAAAAATGTGGTAATTTGACATATTGCCTGATTTGACCTCTTATCGGAGACGTATGTATCGGTCTAGTATTCGGTGGTACTTTAGTACTCAACATTCGAGTACTCGGTCTTTTATTTCCTCAATAAGTCTCAATTTTCTCCTGAATGTCTGAACTTCTTCCAAGATAGTGACGTGGCTCCTGATCAAAATCTTAAGTCTTAAGGAAACTCTACGATGCATTCGCCGTGGTAAAACCAATAAGAGAAAGTCTGTCGGTGAATTCGGTAAGGGAATTCAATTCTTAAACCTTAGGCAAATAAGGAAGCAAGACAGAACAAGGTAGAAGACGGGAGAACGAAGTAGTAGAAATAATTAATTCAGTTCACATTTCCAATCCTATTCCATGGCCCAAATCAAAAAGTGAAATTGGACCTTCCTTCGGGGCTAGTAGGCAATCTCATTGTACATACGAAAAATTAAACTTTTCCCAGAGTCTGAAGAAAAAGACAGAAAAGGGAACTTCTCCCCTGGCCTTAGAATCTAGTCCTAAAGGAATCTACGGGAATCCATAGTGAATTCAAATTGCCAGATTCGAAAGAGTTTGCGGAAGATCAATCAAAGGGTTTATATTGTTATGCCAAACTGGTACAAGGGATATCTTCAAGGTGCTGCTAACAGAACTGATATACGGCTTCACCATAAGTTTCCACCTTTGGAGCAACACTGAAGTTTTTGAAATGTGATACTATAAACGTTTCTAAGAAATAGCGAGTCTTCAAACTTAATAGAAGTTGAATGTCAATCTCAGCTCAAAACTTACTGAGCAGTAATTCAATGAAAGTTTCATAATTTTTAATATCTATATTCGTACGGATTTAAAAATCGCAATTTTACAAATTCATTCACCGTTTGACTTACCGTTTATCTTTTGCTCATTTACAAGATGACGCGAAGTCTGGTCAATGACTAAGTCAGTCAATTTGCAAATTGACTGTGGGTGTTGCTTAAATGACCAAGTCAGTCAGTTTTCAACCTAAGTCCATGGTCAATGACCAAGTCAGTCAATTTGCAAATTGACTGAATCAGGCAAACGACTACGGCATACAATATGGACAAAAGCTAACACTCCTTTGTTGAAATTTGACAAGTACTAGGTGAACTTTCCTTGCATTGTTCATTCACCAACAAATTTAAGAATTTTAGAAGCCCTTCAGATACTTCACAAGACTAGCATACGAGGAAAGGTATAACCAATTGTTATATGTATGTGATTTAACATTTTGAAGAGCTCCCTTATCATATTTTCTTCCACCAACTAAACTCTACTCCGCTACCGCCATAGCCCGAAACCCGTACATGCACTACCATGCGCGCACCCCCCCTGAAGCCATGCTGAGACGCATAGGGCATGCACAGGGGTATGTGACCTGGGTGCGACCCCCCCCC
>JAQFYE010000755.1:0-29975 GCA_034694305.1 Protaphorura glebata | reverse complement strand
GTCTGTTGACCAAGTTTATATAGCAAAGTACCCCTAGTAGTGGTTCGATCAGGTTGACCAACGAACTCGACGGGAGCTATGACCCAAAAGTCGTGCAAGCCAAGTTTGAAGAGAATCGGACAAAAACTGTGACCACTAGAGTGCGCACACACAGACACACACACACCAATGACCATTGTATAGCTCAGCCGTTCCGCCTTTCGCAATAAGGATATGATTTAGTACGGAATACATCGAAAGCAAACAGGAAATGACCTTCCACGAAAAACTCAGATTAAGTTAATATTCTACGTATTTTAAGCATTTCAAGTGTCCTGGTCACGAATATGAAGGCTTCTACGGAAGATAAAATTATTTAATCCACCTCAATACAAACATAACAACTTCAATCTGAATTGGTCAAAAATATGTACCAGGGACCTAAATTTTTATCAGCGGACAAAATTTCAGTTACTCTGAATGTAACCTCTGTTTAGGATTTTTACATGAAACGTGATTTTCTTGAAGGTCAATTGACTTTACTTACGCCGGATGAAATCGGAGACCATGGCCCAAAACACAAATAAGTGATGGATAATATTGGGCCGCTAGAACCATTTTAAGGGCTTCACATTGCGAAAGTCCTGCCGGTCGGTCACACAAAACATGTTTTCCAATTCCGAGGGCTTTAACAGCAATTTGTGAGTGGAGATTTGGGGGGCAAATGATGAGAATGAGTTCTACATCTTTTCGGAGCAAAACATCATCAACTTTATTTGTCCAGAATGGAATTTGTTGTTCTTTAGCAATTTGTTGAGCGTCTAAAATAACCAACAATTTAATTAATGAATATAACTGTCGTCCAAAAATCCAAAATTCAAGAATAAGATTGGGTTTCGTTTAAGAAATGAATATGTGACTTATGTGACTGCGTAACTGGCTGGGAAAATTCATTCAGGTAATAACAATAACTAAAGAATGTTGTTTTTTCTGGTTACGTTAAATCTAATAGAGCCAAAAAATACATTAAATGTATTTTTTTTGGCCTGTACGAAATGTTTGTTGACAAATTTTGTCAACAACAAACATTTCGTACAGGGTGTTTCCGAAAAAGAGAACAATTGTTTGGGTATTTTTCGTTGTTGGGCGATTTAATCTCATTCCCTTAATGTTTTTGTTTTTCGTAACTACGCCAAAATTGCAGCAAACAATTGTTCTCTTTTTCGGAAACACCCTGTATAAAAGCACATGAAATATAGAAAGTGCACATAAAAGGAAAAGATTCTACTTGAAGCTTTTACTTTCAGCAATTCCTTTTTATTCATATTACCCAATATTTAGAAAATACTAGTTAACGGCGTAAAATGTACACCTTAATAGTTGTAACATTATTCGGGCAAGCGGTTATCTAGACATTAAATATATGTATATTATGACATAATATGATATCATTTTTGTATCAAATTCCTACAAACATAGCCCAATAACCTGACATCGAATCATAACCTAGTCGGACAATTTTAATCGCAATCATTATCATTTGAAATCATAATATCTGAACATTTCTCATGATTTTACTTGACCAAATTATCCATGAAAGTTTCCGAATTGAAGTATTTCTCACCTTGAAGTGTGAGAGCCCATAAGGCTTCAACTCGAAATCCTTTTCCACGTAGAAATGGCACAAGGATTTTGATTATTGGGTCCACTCCAAAAATTCCGATTCCAGGAAGCATCGTATCGATTGTACGTATTGTAGCACTGAACTGCTGCGCTGGCAAAATAATTAAAAATTTCATGAAAAGCGAACTTCAGCGAATTTCTTCAAAAAATTTGAAACTTTCACTATAATGTCAACAATACTATCCATCAATTATTAATCCTTAACCTGTAGACTGGAATAATATACATTTTATTCACTATTTAATTTTAATGCGTGCAGTGCAGAGTGTGGAATGGAAGAGAATAATTCTCTTCCAATTTTTCTATAATAATTATTATAGAAAAATTGGTTTTTGAAATAGAAATTTTCATACCTTATGTCTAAACCAGTCTCCCACTGGACACTAAGAAATTACATATACGATATTTCTATAAGCCAATGCCAAAGTTTCTTCAACAGACAGATTAACTGATTAAAAGCAATTAAATTAAAAACACGGACAGTTAGACTAGAAATGTCATTTTACCGTAAATAAAACACCTGATTTAAAAACCCCGCATATAAGAGTGTCGGTCTAACCTATGCATGATGGGATAAATTGAGAGGACTTTTAAATTCTGAAATCTATTAGTGTTTATAATAACCTCTGACCTCCAACCAAGCTTCTACGCACGAGAGTGAGATAATTGGTCTTTAATGTAAAAATTTTGCAATCATTTATCGTGACGACAACATCGGGATTGCCATCACTCAAGTCTCCAGTATGCAATCGAATGCACCTCCAAGCGATTCCCTTCAAAATGTGTACTTCGCATTTTACTGGCACACAGCGGATTCGTTTTCTTGATCTCAAAAACTGAAAACCAAAATTGTTTTGTGGATCTTGAGGTTCCGCTTTACAGCTTCAAGAAAGAACATTCTCAGAATTAAACGAATTTAGCTTTTATCGGGACGTTATCTTATGACAGATCACGCAAAATTCATTAACTTCTTATTACGGCAATCCCAGGTCAATTGGTCTTTAGTATAATCCTCCTGTTGCGGAGCATTAAATTACTTTTTAGATTCTGTATGATTCTCCATAAAATGTATATCTCCGTATCTGGCATGCCCAAGTTGGGGTGCACCAAGGATTTTACACAAGCTAATCAATCCTATTACTATGATAGCCAGTTACCGGGGAGCCGTTACAAAATATCACTTCTGGGTTATGGCGTTTTCGTACAATTTGCATGCAAGGCATGTTGTATCCGAACACAATTAATTTAATTTCAAATGGGAATTTAACGTTGGGCGCATTTTGCCATATGGCATGGCGAATTTGTACACAGTGCGCCCAGAGTGAAATATGCTTGTTTACTTTATTCAAACAAGTAACTGGCTATCCTAGTAATAGGATTGATGAGCCTGTGTAAAATCCTTGGGGTGCACATGGACCAAGATACACACGTGAATATTTAAAGGGCAATAAATATTCGTTTACACATTTTTTGCTATATTAATAAAGGTTGGTTCAGGTGACCAGAAGACAACAAAAATTTGTCGTTTCTAGTGGTTGCGACTTACAGTACAGTGGATAACATGATGTGTTTGACAGGGTGTAGCAATATCCAATCTGGTCGCCTAGTTCAGGTGGTTTGATTTCGACAAACTCCTTACTACTAGGGAGTGGTATAATAAACTGCGGTAATCAATAAATTGTGCTTGTGCATGGAGCATGAATTGACGGCGTGTAATTATACGATGTTGATTTCAACTTATAGCGTGTGTTTAACGATTACCTATGTTATTATTAATAACATAGGTAGTACATAATTGTAATGGTAGCCACTAGTGGAAAACTTCAACTAAATAGTGCAATGATGTGTGTAGTTATCATAATTTGGTCGTCTTTTTCTATGACCAGAGCAGACATTTGGCAAATTCTCTTCATTAGCTTAAAATGAGTCTTCTACTTCCGTACGTCGTATTTAAGGTGTAGTGAGGTCTTCATTTTCCAAACAATCAAATAAGGAAGGAATGGAAGATATCAGAGCGTGTTTCAACCAATTCTGTTTCTGTATCGTGATCCTTGTCCAGGCATTACGTAAATCTTTGAACTACCCTTTCAATCTTTGTTGACATTCGTTGTCCACCCAATACAATGATAGGCATTACCGTTTGAAATTTTTGAATTTCCCGTTATAAACTAAAACGCTTGAGCTAAGTTCTGGAGTAAGTGGCTGCTAATTCACGGACACATACTTTATTAAGGTAAACAATCCCCAGTTTTGTTAAAATTCATCAGCGGACCACATTAAGATAAGGCTAGTTGACAACCCTTGTAACTTAAAATGGTTAAACTGTTTTTTTTTTAAAGTAATATCATCCTTCAAAATTGACATTTCTTGAATTTTTGAAATTGTTTCCCTTCAGAATCGCATTATTCGGCTAGTTTATTTGTCTCGTTCGTTAATCGTAGTTTTTGCAGCATCATAGCAGGAAAATCACTTCCCATTTAACTCCAGCAAACATTTACAGAAGTCATTGCAGACCAGCTGCCATATGTAATCGGCACTTTAGAGAATCGGCTACGAACTTAGTTCTACCATTGCATTCGAAGTAATAAGTTAGTTTTGAACAGGACGTTAATATAAACGACGTAATTAGACACACTACAACACTTTGGTGAGTTTGTGAGGTGATCACTTTGTTGATTTATTTTTCAGCCAGGGACGATTGAAAAAGTTCAAGGCGGTTGACACGCGAAACAGTCGAGCACAGGAGTTATCGTAGATATTCATCGCAGAAAAAATTGAGATATACATTTGTAAACGATTTAGCCTGGAATGTAGGCGTCTACCGTATGTGACCTAATAGACCGCTGGTGCTGAATACAGCGCGGGGTTCAAATGGAATGCAGATCTTTCTCTAACTTTCTACATGTAGCCTAATGGAGAAAGTGGTGAAAGTCTTCGACCTCTGAACCCACCTGAATGAACAGAACACGGGTGCTCGATCAGGTCATTAATGGTATTCAACTTACAGCTAAGTAACAACACAGTCCACACGAACGGTAAATGATCTTCTTCTCTTTCTCCTGTCTTTATTTTCTACGTATTATGATTGAGAAGTTCTGTGCGACTTAGAAACTCGGTCCCGCATAGAATTATCTGCCAAACTGGGTTATATCAATTTTGGTACAGTGTACTTAGACATTATGATAAACTGTAACTCCTTATTTCGCAAAAAAATAACTTAGGACGCTGTTTCGAGGTACTGTAACTGCCAGAATAATCAAAACTTGAAGGAATCGTCGGCTGGATCCTATTTCTGACTGCCGGAACATATTGACTACAGACTTCTCTGCAGTTATTCCGGAAATCTGTCTTAGGAATTAAAATAGGCTTAAAATGTCAATAGGTGTAAAACAAGTAAAACAAATGGTATGTTTTTATTTCAATTAGTCTTCTTTGTAAGGAGATGGCCCGGCAAGGGTAATACATTGAATGAATCTCGTGACTTGACCTGTTCAATTCAAAAGAATTTCAACATAAAGAACTGTAATTATCTCAGGTTGTATATGTAGTAAATCCTCTACATAAAGGATACTGAAATGATTTAAGAGAATATGTGAATGGATCTCCTACATGATTTTCAAAGTTTAGTACAATATTTTTGCCAATGACGTAATAATTCGTTGTAGAGTTCTAAATCGTCTGGCACGCTTGCTTGGAAAAATAAAATAAAAATTGTTGTTAAAGAGAAAAATGTTGTTAAAGAGTAAAAATTGACGCACCGTAGATTGGGCTGGAACTTTCCAAAATTAATGTTAAAAAATGTCGTGTAGTGACACCGTTTCGTTACAATTAGAATGATGTTTTACCGTATCGTCCAACTTTTCAACTTACCCATAAATCCAAGTGTTTTCTTCTTGTAGACAAACGTATAATACACCACTAGTCCGATTAAACAAAATCCAATAGGGATAAAATATTTAAGTCCAGGGTCATCAACTATTGCAGCTATGAGCAAACACACACAAATAATAATTGCCAGTGCAGGGATGACAAGTGGGACCTGAAAGAAAGAAAAGTGTTTTAGCTTGGATCATACAAAAGTGAGCAATACAATCGTGAAGAATTTTATTTAATTCAAAGGTTACCCGGAATGGTCGTTTGAGTTCAGGATTATTGATCCTTAGGATGAAAAGTGCTCCCATCGCCAACGCATAAATTATCATCGACATAAATGTGAATGTATCGATGAGGGAATTTATATCTTGGAAACTTATCATAATGAATCCTAAGCCACACTGTTGAGGAAAAAGGAAAGAATTTTCAATCCAATTTTTCTGATCAAAATTAGAAACGCACACGCCAAATTGTGTTAGTCTGGAAAATTCATTGGTAACTAAAGCTTGTAGGACATGACATATTTACTAATTACTTCTTCGACTGACTGAGATGTGGTTTTAATCTGAGTTCCATGGCATACACAATTCAGCGTGAATTTCTCAACGTTAGGAAAACAGTCTAGAATTTCATTACGTTAAACAAGATGGCAACCGACGGCGTCAATTTAGTGATATGAACGTAAGACAATACGTCTACGAGGTGGCCATCACGTGCGGCTACATAGGAGAGTCTGTGAAGTGTACAATTTAAGAAAGAATGATTCCACTGAAGGTGTTCTAAAACTGTTTTGCAACCTTCGTACCTTCCGGATGCAAACAGAGATCCATTGACTGTTCCAAATATCGAGGTCGCTACAAGGACAGGAATTATAAAACTCATCACGCCTAATTCTCTGTCAGCGAAGTCCTGTTTGAAAAAATAAAAATTTATTAACGACTAATTCGGCTCACTTCCTCCGGCACTGCCAAACATGGATGTTATCACAAACAAATTGAGATAGTTTTAATTTGTAGAGAATTTTACTTAGGATCTTTGGGTTATAATTACTATCGGCAATCCTTCTCTTATCAGTTTCGTGTAAAATTTAAATTTTAACTGGTACGATACGGCTGATCAACGACTCCAAAGATTCGAAATCGAATTCTGTACAAAATATAATCAGTTGTATATGAGCGTCATCTCTTGTTGCAAATGGCCGAAATCAAGCATTATGTACCACCCTGTGTATTCAATTGTCAATTACTCACGATTCCAACAGCACTCGATTGTATCATTTCCTCCTTGGAGAGTACTGTCAGGTATGACACATTCATGAACACGTAAATGACAGTGATGAGGGGAACAGCAGTTAGGATTGCCAATGGTAAATTTCGTTTTGGATTGACAAGTTCTTCGGTTAATACATTCACATTATTCCAACCATCATAGGCATAAAGACCACTGTAAAAGGCGACTGCAATTTTCCCATACCCTACAATCTCAGTTTTATCAAAAACGAATAAATCCTGAAGACCACCGCTGACGAGGTCCCCGGAAATGAGATTGTAAATCCCAATTCCAATCACGATTACCGGAGCTAACATTTTTGTAATTGTAAAAATTATTTGAATTTGACTCGACAATTTTGAACTCTGAATGTTTATGGATGCAATAACACCTGCAAAAATGATAAACATGATATTTCATACTGAGCTTTGACCTAATTTGTCTATAAGATAGTAAAGAATAGGACACCGTACGCATCTTACGACGACAGGTCGATCTGATTTGATTGAATTGCATACATTTTTTACATGCTTTACACTGTGACATCCACTGCAGTAGTGGTCACCAAAAGTCAAGATACTTTTGTTATTTGTACAGGGATAGAACATTTCAAAGAGTAGCTCAAGCAGAATCTGCACACCTCAATTGTTACCATCACGGGCATCAAAAATCAGAAAGGACACCGCATACAGCTTAACAGAAAATGTACGCCTTTGGAATTCGCCGTATTCTTGATATGTAACCCTTGACCTCATGAACAACTTTTGTGAAAGTATTACTCCAAGAGACCAACGGTTACGCCCTAGGAATCCACAGCTGGGCGAGTGCTACTCCGATTAGTGACTTTCACTTTTGTTTCTCTTTACGGCATAGTACATGCCCACCTGTTTATGTCTAGCAAGCGGTTGGACCTTTGGGGTAGGACCTTCCTAAAAGTTGTTCAGGAGGTCAATTGTTACAACATGTAACATTCCAGCGAACTCTAACGGCGTATATTTTTCCATAAGGTATAAACGGTGCCCTTTGTCCCACTGGTCGTCTACTTTTCGAACTGATTCTCGTCCTTCGTAAATTTTGTTCTGGGTTAGTGGATATCAAAATTATCAGGACTCAGTTACATCTAACATTCCCACAGACTCTCGCAATAAAGTGCGCACGGTGTCCTTTAAACCGAATTATATTATTGTGATCTTACAAATACAAGCAACCGCAACCAGTTTTTTAGCTTGCTCAAACTCTAGACTTTCGTTCCAGCAGTCCGACAGAGAAGACAATTTTAGAAAGGGTAGTATGACATAATTTGCAAAACTAATTGACTGGATTGCTAAATATGATGGCCTGAGTAAAGTTACCATTATCCAAGCGTACAGGAATGCTGGAACTTCCCCCCAAAATTTGTGTAGTGGCTTGTAAGCGGCCATATAGTACGCGTGTTCACCTCCAGAACGAGGTACAACTGTTCCAAGTTCACAATAGGCCAAGCCGACTGAAAGTAATTTTTATTGAAGTTTAACACTTAATATGCCATAAAAAGCAGAAACTGAAACCACTTCAATCCAATAAATATATCCCTGACACGATTCGGCCCAACAACGATGTAGACAAAAGTGAAATACGGTTGGGCGAGGAGGTCACCGTTTCACATGTAAAGCCAGTTCACAGGTTAAACGCTGACCGTTCCTTTACTTTTGACCAATCACGTCCCAGAATGCCCTACATCGGTTTTTGATCGGAATCGAATGGGGGCTGATAGGATAATGATGCTGGATAAAATATGATGCCATACATAGTGTTGAAGCCAACCCAGAGGCTGTCCAGATGGCCAGACTTATCACTACGGAATCCGTCCTCGCAAGAAGTGTATTTGGTGTAATAAATATGCCAGATCCTACAAACAAGACTTTAGAGTCATAAATATATTTAGAGTCTAAGTCCTCGTCCGACTTCTGTAAAGGTCCCAACCTGAAAAGTTGCACATGCCCACCGTGTATTTCTAACGGCCAAACTGTGCGACTTTTTGCGTTGGGACCTTCACAAAAGTTGTTCAGGAGGTCAAGGATTGTAACATATCAGGTGAAGCCACATCTATCAGGGGGTACTGGCCCTATGCCCTTTATGTGGTATCCCTTACCACCAATTATTAGAATCAGGGGAAATTCGATTTTAGACATGATATTCAAAATTCGAATACTCAGCCTGCGTGGTACATTCAGTCAGATCCGATATTTCTAAATCCCCCTTGTATAATCCCAAGTATGAATGACATCAGGGAATACTAAAGTGTCGGAATTTTATTGATGTCGAAATTTTTTCTTGAACGCATACATCAGAATTAACCATTAACGAATTACTTATTATACTTACCTAAAGTTGAGCCAACAGTCATTGCAATGGCACCCAAAAGGCCTATTTCTCTTTTCATATGAACTGTACCGTCGGATTGTGGTGGAGATTGCACAATTTCTCCATTTACAGCTTTCACAGTTTGAGGATTTGTCGATGCATAGGATTTAAGAACTACTACTGGTGTTCCTGAAACTATTCCAGTTTTACTATTGCTCGTCGACCAGCCTGTTGAATCTGTCTCGGTACAATCAGATCCTAATAATAATGAATATTCACAACTTTCGTCAAATTTTTTTGGTACTATATAAAAAATTTTAAAACATCTTGAGCCAAAATTGCGAAACATATTTATTTGAATCAATTGTTGGTTTATTTGCAGGTAACGTTATTCTGGGAGGTTTTGCTTCTGGACATGATTTCCACTAGGAGTGCACGGAAGAACTGAAGAGGGAAAATAAACAAAAACTTCTATCGTGCATAAAATGCCACACGGATCAGAAGCAAATTCCCACCTTTGTTTTAACCCAATCACAATTTGTTAACATTTAGATGTTTCAAAAGTGTTACAAGCCATATTGTGTTGTACTCGAGTATGTAGTGCTGACACGAGTTAGAGATAACATACTAATGGTAAATTGTAAACATCATCACAATTTTATCACGGATTTATTGAGATTTGTGTGTAAACAGTACCAATAAACTTACAAAATGAATCAGTAAACCCTCATCGAATTAATAAGTGCACTTCAAGGAAATCCTTGAAGTGCTGTGTAATCAAATAGTCTGTAGCACAATAGGAGACAGTTTGTCTATTTACAAGGTTTCGCATTAGGTTTCAAAAATTAATAACTTCGTCATAGAAGATATCAGTACAGCCAACGTACAATCATTTTAAAGCATATATTCATATTATATTCTACATTTTTCAACAAGAAATTAATCCATTCCTGACTTTAGCGATGGCTTAATTATGATCTTTTACTTCCTCCTTTACATCTGAACAAGCAAGGGTCACCAAAAACCGGAGGGCGGAAATTGTATTTTGTCAGCAACCCAAATATGTTTTCTGATAATTCCATAGTACTATGTATCATCTTTCTCTTATCTTTACTCTGATTTTGATATGTTCGACCAGTCTGGAGGAAGCTGATTGATTAACTGATTGATTGATGTTTTCTTTACTAGAAACTATTTTCAGAGACAATTACAATGCCCAATTATAAACGCAGGATTTGGCCATTTCGATCAGACCATTCAGCAAGTTTGTACTTTTCATTCTTTTTCAGAATAAATCCTTGAGAGTCAGCTATTGCTCGCTATGCTGCTAGTTTTGATGAAATTGTGAAATTTTGAAATGCCTCTAAATGGGACATCGTGTACTTTGATCCTGGCTGCAGGAAGCGGAAAGTACCGACTTACTCGTTCTACATACGATTTAAGGTTGATAGAACTTCTGAAATGTAAGCATGCTGACGTATATGAAAATGCATGCTGATATGAAAATGCATTTCCATTTCTGAATTCGAACAGGCAGGTTATTTAATAAATAAATAAGAAATTAATCTCTGGACAAGTGATTACGATTCTTTACAATTGGAGTGGACGGCATTACACAATCAGTTCAATTTACAATAAGACCGAAAATTTCAAAAGCAAATTGCGATATACCGGGTGGCGCATAACATTTTGATCTTCCCTCCTCTGAAGCCCAAATGGGAGAGTGGCCAAAACCTGAGTTAAACATTTCGTAGAGAATCTTACAGAGGATCACTCCCAAAATATTTATTTCCGAAAAATTCACCGATGCTATCTATTTTCCGATAATTTCATGGATTTTTTGAGCTATCGTTAGGAAATAGACCTTTCACTGGCGACGTATTTGGAGGAAATAAATAATCTACGCTATTTCGATTTGCAGTGAAAATCTACTATTTCCAACATGCAAAACAATATTTAGAAAATATATAAGATATATAAAATGTAAGTATAGCAGAAAAGATAGCATCGCTGAATGTTTCGAAAAAATAAATAATTTAGGCCTGTTTTAGTCGTTAAACCATTAAGAAATCCGTTTATTATGCCGATTTTTACTTAGATGGTTGTCAGCGCTGCTACTTACATCGGATTTCAAAACGGAATGGCTATCTAGATCCTCTCCCTACACAATTGCATATCTCAGGTTTTCTTCAACTCCCCCTGTTGGGCTGCAAAGGGGGTGGTCAAAAGATTAGGCGCCGCCCTGTAGATAGATAACTGTATTCAATTGTCAACCGAATTCACTGAGGTGAAGATATTACCAGACAACTCGTCCGACCGCTCTGATCTGTGTTCCATTGTCAAGGGCACTCTCCACGCTGGCTAAATTGAGTTAATATTTCTGGCTTGGACGGTGAACTGCGAATTTAAAAACTTAGGCGTATGATTAGAATGTACTGCTTGTGATTCGTTCCAAAATGGTACTCACGATCAAACTCGATTGACCAACAATCACAATATTCATTCGTCATCCATTCCTTGGTCGTTCCAGAAAACAAAGGATTAGATTAAACCGATGATTGAACACAAACCATGACCTGGTTTCTCGAAAATTGGGTGTTGCGAACAAACATCTCATCATGTGCATGCACTGTCAGTGTCACACATTGTGTTTCATTACTCGTATAATCAATTGCATTAAAATTCCAGTAATTGAAACATTGATCTGTCTACTTTTGCGTAATCTAATGTGAGTAAACATTTATTACACACCGCTTATTTTCAATGCGTAATATTAATCCTCGCCGAGTAGTGAGATGTGAAATGTCAAAACCAAACTCAGCGGTTATGCTGATGTCAAAATTCCGGGGCAATGTACTTCTCACAAAGGTTTTCTTAATCGATTTGGATCTTCTGTACGAATACGGTATCTGCGAAAAAGATGAAACATACAAGGTGGCTCGCAACCTTTGACCCTCGAGGCTGCAACCGAACGTAGGAGATGAATCAGAAAAAAGTTGAGACTTTTCTGTAGAGAATCTTTATAGAGGATGTAGGGAGCTTTAAAATCCCACACGCGTAGCGGCGCCGACGAGCGCTTAACTAAAAATTAAAATGAAAAAAAACCTTGGAAAGAAAGATTTTTTAGCAGCTCTTCGACCAAAGCACCTTCAATATAACATTAAAAAAAAATTCCACTGATAATATGCATTTTTGAGATATCGTCGACCGGATTGGAGAAAATTGGTTTCACTGCAAAATGAAATACTTCAGAATATTTCCCCTCCATTCCTCTTGCGTCGCCAGTGAAAATATGGAAGTACGTCTTTTCTACACTTCCATGTAACCACTCGATTGTAATTCAAACAAATTTTCAAGTACAGAATTTATCAATTCGACAGAAATCATTCGGACTCAATTTCTTTCTTTAAAAACTAATTTATGCTCTCGAGGAATTGCCGATACACCGATCTTTGGTTCTAAAGTTGGATTCGTACTGGTAGGATCTGGTACAACTGTAAACCGTTGTATGATCGCTGTGACGAATAGGAAAAGTTCATCTCTGGCCAAGCTTTCCCCCAAACACAATCTCCGTCCGGAGGAAAATGGAAGAAATGCGTCATGTCGGAGTAAGGTTTTACCATCTTCTGAAAGAAATCTCTCTGGTCGGAAGGTTTCGGGGTCACCCCAGTATCCTTTGTCACAATGAACTGCACAAATGTTGGCTTGCACGATAGTGTTTATTGGAATGAGGTAGCCGTGAAATTCTATGTCCTCCGTTGTTCTGTGAATGAATCCAAGCGGTGCAAGTGTCCCGAACCGCAAAATTTCCTGAAGAACCGCTTCGGCATATGGCATTCTAAAATTCAAAATGTGATGTTTTAAAAGATGGGTTTTATGTTTAGGCGCTGTCAAATTCTTGGTATTCTCTCGATACTTCAAACCATGAGATATCATAAAATCACATGTAAAACGAAAAGCGGTTACTGTACATTACCGTTTCAATTAACCATAGTCCGGTCCAAGCAAAAATTCGAGGCATACCCTCAATATAGTAAAATTCTACTTAAAGCCAAAAATAATTATATCCTATCCTCTTTGGCTTCGAAGGATAAAAGTCCGGTCCAACCAGATATCTCGAATTCGATATCAAATTAGACAGGAGAATTGTCAGATCGCATATCTTTTAACCTTTTCTGACTTGTCCGCCTGTCTTACCAGAACGTATTAAGCGGAATACCAGAAATTATCTAAAATATCTGGTAGAAGGCCAGCCGCCAGCATTAGATCCTCAAATTGACTGTTCTGTAAATTTGAATTTTCCAAGTGCTGTAAAATTGATCTGTCACAGAAGAGAACAGTTAGAAATTTACTTCGATCTGTCCCCCAAGGTTGGTAGTCTGGAACAACCAATCACTTGAAGAATTTCTGAGAAAAGTTTATTCTGAGCATCTTGAAATACTGCCATAAAAAGACAAGCCCATGACAGTGTTGTCGCAGTGGTCTCCATCCCGGCGATAAATAGGTCTTGCAGAGTGGCCGCCAGGGATAGCTCTGCGATAAATTACGGAATTAATTTCAACGTTACGATTATCTTGTAATTACATTGCGGTGGAATATACCAAAAAGATATGTTTATTGTCTGACCTCCGTTATGTCCGTAAAAACTGGAGGACTCGTCAGTGCAATCTCTAATTGCTTGAATGTATGCATGAATAAAATTTGAATGGTCCGAATTATCCTCAAATTTTACAATCCTTGAGTTTGCATACTCTTTCCAGAAGTCAAATATTTCGTTCGCGTCCTTCAAATATGTATTCCATCCGGAGACTTCGGGGAAGAATTTGGCGAGCCAAGGCATGAAGAAAGCAGCCTTTGCCCCATCATTCAATTCCATATTCCTGAAAAACTTTCGATTTAATGCAAATCATTTCATTTCATAGTTTCTTATAAATTAAATTATCTCCGCACGCAAACCTGACAGGACCTTACCAGAGCAGTGTTGGGATAAAGCTCACAACGCCCGTCACTACCGGGTTTTATTTTAAATAACAGCTCGCTAGAAAATCCCTGAGAAAACAGTTACAGGCTGAAAATTAACATTTTAAGTATACAAGTTATTCCACTGAATATCTCTCAACCATTGGCGCATAGGATCAGCCGTTCGTAACTGCGCGAGATGCCTTTCAGTTTGGAAATACTCGGCCTTGTGACCAAAAGCACTGCACGTCTGGCAAGGTTCGTCTGTTTTGATCCTCACCGATTCAAAGTTTCAGCAAGTTGATTCATCCTTTTATCGTCATGATCAAATCTTTCGCCTGTAGTTATCCGCCAAAGTGCATTGAGAGATGCAATATTGAAACAATGACGCGTGGAAATCACGGAGCCTTGATCTTCCTCCAACGACTTAATGAGGACGACAATCTCATCCAATATATAATTCTCCATAGACATTCGTCCCATTCCGAGAGATCTCAGAGTTTTAACTGCAAATCCGCGCTGTTCCGCAAAATCTCGTCCTTCATTGAATATTATCCCTGAGGGAGACATTATTTGGTGCAGACTGATTTACTAATCAATATATTTACAAATATTTTTCTTTACCACCAGTATATCCGTGCATCCTGCCAGTTGTTCCATGTAGTCTTGGTCGTCCACAAAATACTGGATTTGCCCAAGCCTCCCGTATTAGTTTGGGCTCATTTAACCAAACACACCTGTAATGGGATTACATCACAATGTCACGACTTTTTAGAGTTTAAATTTTTCATTTATCACTCACTTGAATGATCCCATCCGAACAGCAACAATATTCCCGTAATTCTCTTTAAGTTGAATAAGCTTCTTCGCATAATTTGTTCCACCGGCAAAATGAATCAGAAAACCAATCATTGGAATTCCCCATGGTTCTGCAGATATGGCAATCCAATGTAATGAAAACTTCTCTAGTCAATAGTGGCTGTTTCTTTCGATATCTTAGAAAATAAATATTTGTCCAAATGGATAGGACATGGAAAATCATTCCACGGTTACACGCAATCCCAATCTCAACGTTTTGTTGTGGCGATAGATCCCACCGGCGGATAATTTTAATCACTGTTAAGATATATTTACCGCTGCTGGAGTCTATTTCTAGCACTAAGAATGTCCCTAGACAAACTGGAAACTGGTGTCAATTTCATTACGAAACTTACGTTTGCCAACTAGAGAGTTCTTTTTAATAGATCCGGTCGAAATCTATACTTTTTATGACACCTAAAGTGATGCAGTCATCTCAATTTTGACAAGATTTTTTTTTATCCATTGTTTTATTTACCTGGTGGAGATCGCTGTCGCTTCCCCGTTGTTCTAAAAAATGCGTATTTGTTGCAAAGAAACAGCAACGACAGTGCCGCAAAAATCAGAATCAAAACTACCATTCTGTATACCGGAGTAGGAAAACTAAGACCGAATTCTTTCCAACTTTCAGTTTAAGTATTAAGTATAGTCTTAATTAATAAATTATGTGTGGGAGAATTCGTCTATCTCATTTTTAATTAAGATACAATTCATTCTCATTTTACTGTCACCTGTCATGCAGGTGTTAAAATTTAATTACAACAGTCACGAACTCATGTATTTTGATATCATTGAAGTTCGCGCATAATCTGACTTTGAAAATGTAATTAAAGATGCGGTGAGTCAGTAAGCAATTAACTTGTCACATTCATTCAATTTCTAGTACAAGTACGTGTGACCGAATGCCCCGTACCAAAGTACTCGTGTGCGTCTATACCATTCCAATTCCATCTTAAATGTATTGCATAATTTTGAAAAAATAACATTCTTATCAGGAGTAAACAGAATTGGAGCGTCAAGCAAGTTTGATTGAGAAAATTGAGATAGACTACGAATTGTCGCTGGCATAATGTTAAATTATAGACAAGAACGAACCCATTCACATTTTCGCATGTATATGTAACCCAAGATCAGGCTAAAATATTCCAGATTTGTCATCAAGAGTCCTGGTCATTACTACAAAAGATTCCATCCAGGGTTATATTTTAAGAAACTTTAAAAGAATTTGACTTCTTGCTCAATATTTGACCTACCGCCTGTGACACGTGCTTATATATTATGATTCATGAGTCAATCCGTTTTTCTGAACCCGTCACTTCATATTTCATGATAATACATAAAATTCTTCCATGCATGGAGAAAATAACCCGTCCGCCCGCATACAGTAGCTCACATTCGAAATAAGTTCATTAAATTGATAACTTCAGAGGTCGAACGTATGGATCTTATCAAAAGTGTTCTACCGCGTTCAATTGACTACGGTGAGCAAATAACGATATGAAAATATACAAGCTCAATACATATTAATTCGTAGATATGTTTAATTGGTGGTCTGAAGTGAAGGTAGCTGGTCTTCGACAATACATACAGAGTGTTTGCGGTTTGTGGAAAATTATTTATCATGTGAACTGGAACTGCTAGTTACGTTCATGTTTAAGACCAGAAGCAAGCGTAAGGAATAATTAAGGTCAGATGGTTCGATTTATATTGCGAAAACATTTTAATATCAAGTGCGTAGAAAATGTCTCTTAGTCACAGTTTAAGTTATAAAAAACTAAATGAGATTGAGAATTCTACCACTTCAATCTCAACAACTCCGACCAGAGAACTGACTGAGAGTGACATGGCCATTCAAAACAATGAAGAAAAATCTCCTTTGACAAGAGCAAGGAGTTTTCCCACAATGTCACCTGGCTGGAATTATGGGTCTGTAAAGACAGATGGGTGGCATAGGTGAGAAATATTTGTGTTGTTTCTGAATAATTAAGAATACGACAAGGAACCTTCCTTTCATGTGAAAATCAGGCAACATAAAAAATATATACATTTTTGTGTTATAGCTCCGAACGCGCAATTTCTAAAAAGGGACTCTCAAATTTGACCCCGAGAAACATTGAGCGAAACAATTGGGCATTCTTTTCAGATATGTTTACAACGTTCCTTGAAGTAAAATGGCGATGGTTGATGTTTGCCTTCTGTTTCGCATATTTTAGCTCTTGGGTTGGTGAGTGAAATAATCATAATAAAAATTAAAACAAATCTCCTCGGACTTGCAATCCCGGTGGTTGCTTTAAAGAGGTTTTTTTCACTGGTTTTTCCTACTACTAGATGGTACCTACGTTGTACGTCTCTAGGCCAAATGGGAAGCAACCCAAAAATAGGCGACGATGTTTGATTCGGCCTCAGCGGCTATGTCAATTAATGAGGGTGTATTTTTTTTTAAATTCAAACAAATCAAATAAACATTATGAAACAATGTTTATAATTTATTTCAGTTTTCGCCGTCGTCTGGTACCTCATTTTATATGTGAATGATGACCTGAACCCACTCAAGAACAGGCTGCCGACTTATGTCCCTTGTATTACAAACATTGATAATTTTACGACCGCATTTTTGTTTAGTGTTGAAACAATGCAAACGACTGGGTACGGCTATTATCATATCACGGATAAATGCCCAACAGCCATCATCACATTGTGTGTTCAGTCAATTTTTGGGATTATTCTTGAAGGCTTAATGGTTGGCCTTGTTTTTGTCAAAATGGGAAGAGCTAAGAAACGAAGTGCGACACTCATGTTTAGTCGAAATGCTGTGATAAGTCATCGGGATGGGCGCCTTTGTTTCATGTTTCGCGTCGCAGATATGAGGAACAAATCTCATTTATTAGATGCAAGAATAAGAGCTCAATTTGTTGGGCGAAGAGTCACGTTGGAAGGTGAAGAAATCAGCATCAGTCAGCAAGAAATTCAGGTAATTTAAAATAGTTTTCGATAGGGTGGTAGATATTTTATGAACTTGTCCGATCCGATCAATCTGAAACGAGCCATTCAATCCATGCAGCCTCTGGTTGCATAGACTATTTATATTCACCATAATACTTTTTTTAAAGTAGTAAATTCTCTGATTCCGCATTGTTGGGCTCGTATTAGCGATGTTTTTCACTTTCATGGTCCAACTCGTTATGGAACCGGAACTGCTGGCAAATTCCTTTGTCTGTTTTTTATAATTTTATTCTTCCGTTATACAATATGCTATGTCAAAGTTCAATATTTTCCGAAACTTACGTAGCACAATATAAATGAATGTTTTCTGATTCTAAATTACACAATATTATTTAGTTCACAATTTGGTTTGTTTTCAGGTTCATGGAGATGGTGAAAAGAGCAACAAAATTCTATTATTTTGGCCAACGACAATTATACACATCATTGACCAAGATTCGCCACTAGCATTTATCACACCTGAAGATTTAAAATCGCCAAACATTAGTTTTGAAATTGTCGTTGTACTCGAAGGAATAGTCGAGGCGACTGGTTTAATGACACAAGCCAGATCCTCGTATATGCCGTCTGAAATTCTTTGGAATCATCGATTCAAAAATATTGCCTATAATAGAAGTTCAAATACTGGAGACAAAATTTTGGATTATGCACATTTCCATGAGACGTATCCGGTATCGCATTGAATTGAAGTTTCGAGTGCGGAGTTCACAGTACGCACTGAAAAGGAATTGCGTCGATTTTTCCAATTTACTTTATGAAATGTGAAACGAACCAAACTGATTTTCATTTTATTTATCCGAGTTTATAAAAGGGTTCTTAGCTTGCCTTTACATACGTACATAAAAACAGATCTTCATGTATGTAAAAACCAGACAAGTGTGCTTGTATAGGCAAGTATGAGCATGACCAATTTGGAAGGAAGATAGAATTAAGCGACATTGCCAGAAGTTTTCGAAACATTCCAAGCTTGCCCTTTCAGACACACTCTACGGAATTTTCACAAAAGTGCAAAATAATTTTAATGAGGAATCGAAATCAAATATCCGCCGCTTCATTGGTGGCCATACCACCCGAAGGACGACTTAAATGCCTAGTCTGATCCGAGTTTTACATTGAAAATTTTTTATTATATTATTTTAGGACTCACAGTTTCAAGACAGGAGCTACCATTTTTTGTAGATTTTTTTTACGAAAACCATATTGTCTAGTTGAAAGCGAAAACTCCCTCAATATCCTGCTCGCAAAATAACACTGCTCCCGTTAAATGTGCATTGTTGTCAGCGAATCAGTTCAAGGGGTTAACATGGCTTAATATAAATGACCGATTAGAACCCTGGTCCCGAATAGAGCCAGGAGCTCCAATAGTAACAGGGCCTTTCGTCCGCTTTCTCCAGGTGCCCTTGTGGAGAAAGTAGTGAAAGTCTGAGTTTACCGGAATGAATACAACCCGGCGATCTGATCGGTCGTTTACGATAAGTAAGTATTACATATAGTATAAGTAAAAATTACATATTTCACGACTATATTACAAACTTTCACAAGGTTTTTTGGTTTCCAACCTTGTTAAATCTTGTGACACAATGATCCCATCCTACTGTGTCGAGGCTACTCAAGTTCCTAAGTAATTATTCTTATCATTAGTACATTCCAATTTTGCAGTACCACTACAAAATACTTCCAGAAAGCATTCGTTTGTAGATACTCATATTCTAATCGTTCATTCCAAGATACTACATCTGTATCATCACTGAAAAGTTTAAATACCGTAAATGGATGAATAGAAGACCCGCCTTTAATTCATTCACGCAAGGTCAGTTAGGTCAGAGGTCAAAGACTTTACCACTTACACCATTACTTTATACGGAGAAAGCCTGAGAAATACCCGCCTTTTATTCGACACCCGCCCTCTATTCGGCACCCGCCTTCTAATCGGTCATTTACGGTAGTTAAGTATAAACAATGGAAATGGTGACTATTTATTTTGGAAGTCTGTAAAATTGTTTTCCAGATTGTTATCAATTGACTCAAAATCGACCTGGGATTCACTATATAAATATACTACGAAGTGTGTCCGGTATAAGACAATCAATAAACAAGCAAATATAATCTTTGAATGTAACCTTAAAGCAGACGAAACAACAAATCACTGAAAAATTATTTTGATTTATCTATCGGAATCCGACGAGATCACATTATGGCGGAATATATAGTCAAACAAGCGGCAATACAGAATTGTGAAGTTCATATTACGGTCCTCTTATTTAGAACTGTTAACCCGGAAAGGTTTGACAGAATAAGAGAAGGTATTATCTTACTTAGTTTACATAGCGAACCCAAAATTCTGCGTCATACTCTTTCACATGGACTGGGAGTTACAAAATACGACTTCGATTTTTAGTCGGCTTTGTAACGGGATGGAGCCGTCATAGTTATCAATTGAATGAATTTGGTCACTTTCCCTGATTAGAAAACAATTTTAGAATCAAATTTGTAATGCATACGTGTATTGTATAATAAAAATTGTTATCAACCATACCCATAAATCCCAACGTGTTTTTCTTGTACACAAAGAAATAGTAAAGTATGACTCCAACCAAACAATATCCGATCGGAATAAAGTAGTCATAGGATGGGTCATTATAAATCGGAAGGACTACCAGGGCGGTCGACATGGCAAGAGCGCCAGCTGGGATTATAAGGGGGACCTGGATAATAAAATTGGGCAGAAAATTAAATTTAATAGATGATGATATTACAGTAATTGATGCAAGGTTTTAATTTATTGTTGACTCTTATAAGGTAATCAGACTAAGTGTTCGTGGATTTATAAAATCCGTAAACAATGATGGTGTAAGTCTGACAGATGTTAATACAATTTATAGAACTGACAAGGAAACCAGTTTAATGCAAAAATCGGAGTGGCCATAAAATTTATCCAAAACGTATCTCAAGCGTCCGGAACATAAATAGTATGTGTCAGCGGATAACATTTTTTATTCACTGCCGAAAGTTTTTGAAAGAGTGCCACTGAACATCTTAAGTTGAAAAATCAGGGAATACTTTTATCTCGTAATGGAAGTTTCGATTCTTGACCACTCAAGTTGTTGCTTGATCACATGAGAAAACAGTACTACTACTACTCATACGTGGAAAATAGTTGCAAAAAGTTGATTAGATATCTCACGATATGAAATTGTCCCAAAAAGTCATAACAGATATCAAAGCGCCGTATTGGTTGAGCTGAAAGTCTTATAGTATAGATTGGTAACTAATTCTTACCCGAAATGGTCGTTCAAGTTCGGGACTCGTAAACCTCAGTATGAATAATGCTATAAACGCTAACGAGTAAAGTATCCAGGCAGCAAAACTGAAGGTATCTATAAGGTCATTAATGCTGCTGTACGATATCATCACTAAAGATAGACCACTCTGTAAAAAATACAAAATTACAGATTTAACTGTCGCACGAATTTATAAGATAGAAGACAGCACTAAGAAAATCGAAACGGAATTCAAGCCAAAACCATGGACAGGAATTATCTGACCATGAGAGAGGAAATTGATACCGGATTTAACATGGGAAGTAATCGTGCAACATGTGAAACTTGCGTCACAGGCATGGTCCAAGGTCGAACTACACGGTTATTAGACCGATTCGTAAGGTTGGATTTCCTTATGAAATTGGTGCGATTTATTCTTATATTTTTTAGAACACCTCACATTGAATAAAATGGCGATTGTTGGAGTCAGCTTCGTGGTGTGGACGTAGGACAGCACATCCACGAGATGTCCGTCTCTCGCGGCTACAAACGCAATTCTAGTAAAAAGAAATACACAAATATGTAATATCTTAAATAAAGGTCGTGTTTGCACGTAACTATTTCTTCACTCCGAGAAAGTTATCACTAATCTACTTTATTTGAAAAGCATAAAACATATAGTCATAGAATTTGCACAGCTATTCACAGATGATTTTGGTTCTCCAGTAACCTTACTATGTTTGTTTTCAAGCCACCGAAAGTTTGCACTAGTCTGGAGAAAAGTAATTTTAACTTGGATTTTTTAAAGTCTATCAACGTAGACTTTTTTCTGGTAAGATAGAAAGAGTTAAGAGCTACTGATAGTTTGGCTGAAATATGGGCGATTCTGTCATGTTAATGACGTAAGCACAACTGAATTAAATCCAAAACCTGCGATCTCTTGCCTGGTAAAAATTTAAACCACCCTTCGATCCTCTGCATGTAAGAAATTACTGGCTGTTCATTAGATTCTTGGAATTCAAACTGCTGTAGAAAGTGCGGAACGTCTTTCCCTTTCGAAATTTTTTTCAAATCTGAACACGGATACAAACGGACACTTGAGGGAGTTATTTGTTAAACCTGATTCTATGTGGTACAGTCAGAAGGTCTCACGGGTCTCCAGCTCGTTTTTGAAACTTCACTTAAAACTCGGGGAATTGAGCTATTTAATTCTCCTCCCCCTCTTATTAAGATTGCAATTACGAGGCAAAATTTTGGAGAGAACGTAAAAGAATGGCTGAGCACAAAGACTGGTCTTCATCAATTGACCGTTTTACTAATTTCCTATTCGTATTTACAACATAAAAATTTTGTGTCATGGTTGCGTAATGCAGTTCATAAGATTCTTGTTATCGAATACTGTCCGCTTGTTTACAACAGTCAACAGTTTTATCAGAATAGTGTTACACCTAATGAAAATCAATTTAGTTATCTTACTGAACTGTTTGGGATCATTATGACATTAATAAAGAATTCTCTCACTCTGACCCTGAAAACTTTGACCGAATAGAATCCTACATTACAGGGTGTCCAGGAGAAAGCGCATATTTGTTTTATTATATTTTGGCGTAGTTACAATAAATTATGTTACGACCAGGTTGGAAATATTAATAAATTCTAAGAATTTATTTTATCAACGTAAACCATAAAACTAAAAATAATTGGGACAGCGGGGGACTTCTATACAACTAATGCCCGCTTCAAGTTAATGAAATTAGTTTAGTTTACGCTGATAAAATAATTTTTTTAGAACTTGTTAATAATTCCAACCTGATCGTAACATAATTTCTTGAATAAATTGCTAGAGTAATCTTAACCTCCCCACCACACCGCAGACTTTTGATATTTCTAAATAATAAAATCGAGTACTGACTACCCTGGAGAGGAAAATATAAACAATATTGGATAAAATATTAGTATTTTACCTCCCAGCTGTAAATTGGGAACCATTGGCTGTGCCAAAAATTGACAAGGCGATCAGAGCAGGAAGTAACCAATTCATTACACCAAGTTTCTGGTCAGCAAAATCCTGCCAAATTAGAGTCCAAAAATTAATTCAGAAGGTTCCAGGTGAATTTGATCTCTTCGAAATTTGAGTAGTTCGTGATCCTTTACTCATTATCTGTAGTCCTTACTGGGGTTACCAGAAAAAAGCTAGGCGTACATTTGTACAGAATCAATAATCTATGGAGTTGATATTATCACCAGTACAAATCGAGGTGCACATGGTTTTAGGCGTAAGACAAAGGAAGAACTCTCATATTTCTTCAGCAATAATTATGTTTTAAATCAACTTTCCAGTGCACCTAGCCGGGCGATTTGAGTTATGAATTCCTCATTAGTTCCTACATGGAAATCCATACAAATGTATAACTCAATATTTTCTAGCAAAGCCCAGATTCAGCTCTACTATACCGGATAGAAGCTTATCAGAAATTTCAAGTAAACTCACGATACCAACTGCTTTTGAGTCGATGATTTCTTGCATTCCTAATACTGTCAAGTATGAGATATTTGTAAGTAAGTAAATTCCCGTAATCAATGGCATAGCAATTAAAATCGCCAGGGGAAGGTTTCTGGCTGGATTGATCAGTTCTTCTGTTAAGAAATTCAGGTTATTCCATCCATCGTAAGCCCAAAGACCACCATAAAATGCCACGGCTATGTCGAACCCGGCGTCACTTGTATCATAATGATCTGGGAGTGCTAAGTCAAAGTCAAAGGTAAATCGAAATCAGTGATACAATATAATCAATCCTGAATACAATGTATGGAACCACTGCTCTTCCCTCAGAGTCACAAATTAAATACTTTCTGTAATGAAGACAGTTCTTAATTATTAATTAGCATTATTCATCGAAATTACAAACCTCCGAACTCTCCTGTGACTAAGTTGTACACTCCGAAGGAAATGACAATCGCAGGAGCCACTAATTTTGCACACGTAAAGATTATCTGAATTCGAGACGCCAGCTTTGCACTTTGAATATTTATGAAGGCCACAACAACTGGAAAGTAATGCAAAGGTGCCGATTAAAACCTTGCAACAATACCATATTTAAATCTAAAAAAATCTACCTCTGCCCGATTCGATTCAAAATCGGGACAGAGCTTCCTTAGATTGTGTAATAAAAGAAGGTCGCCGTTTGTCGGCCGCCATCAATCCCGTTTTACTTTTCAGTACAACCAGGTACTGAAAATAATTTTCAAACTCTCCATTTTTGCAACGGATGAATTTTCGACGGACAATCCCGTGGCAACGTAATATGAAGTGCATGGATTGCATGGGTCATTTTTAACCTCTGGAGACATTTTGTAAACAATTGGTGCACATGGGAGAGATCTATGTGCTCCAACGGAAAAATAACAACTCGTTGGGGTATTTACTGGCATACCTCTTAGAGGGGGCGTCGTCAAGGTTCCTTGGGTACAACAATGATCAATCGAAACTCTATACAATTTGGAACAAAACGTACCAGAGGACTCCCTTTGAATAACGGACGGTTCTGAACTTACAGACACAAACGACTGCAAGAAGCTTTTTAGCGGAATCAAAATCCTTGGAATCCGTAAAACCATCACAAAATGACCCTGCATTAATAAAAGGAAGCAAGGCATAGTTTGCAAAACTCATTGCTAAGACAGCCAGAGAAGATGGTTTTAGTAGTGTGGCCGTCATCCATGCAAATAGAAAGGCCGGGAGTTCTCCGAAAAACCTATGAAGTGGTTTGTACGCTGCCATGAAATAAGCATGTTCACCTCCAGACCTAGGGACAACTGTTCCCAATTCACAATACGTGAGTGCGGCTGAAAACCATAAAAATCGACAGGAAATTAATTTTATAGTTCGTCCCATATCTGATATCAAAAGAGTTTAGAAAATTTAATCATTCAACCAAATGCGTACCAAGCGTAGATACTAAGCCACAACCTGCCCAAACGGTTAAACTGATGGCGACCGATTGAGTTCGGTCAAGTAGTTTGGATGGTGTGATAAAAATTCCAGAACCTGATAAAACAAAATTGATTTAAATACGATGAGATGGGTCTAGACAGATTATGACGCAACACGCACGCTTGACACAGCAGAAGCTAATCTTCATTTTGCAAGGTTTCTGTTCATAACTATGTAATCTATTCAAGGCAGACCGAATTGCACGTACCTGTCACCTGTCATAGGCACGCGTGTCACGCGTACCGTCTGTCGTGATTAACATTTTTGAGTTGTGTGTAAAATGTGTCAATAAATAAATAAATAAAATTATTTCTTTTACATATTATTACTGAATGAGTACTGTATATAGATTCTATGCGATATACTCAACCTCAAAACAGCTGAAACTGAAATAGCCAAACAGTCCAGCTACTATTCTTCATAAATAAAGGAGGGGCACAGGCACAATCCATATGGTAAAAGGTAGGCCGTTAGAAATTGCTCCACTGTTGTCGGCAGTGCCATCCTGAATAACTTTTGTGAAGGTCCTACCCCCAAAAGTCTAACCGTTTGGCCGCTTACACTATTTGACATGAAAAGTGAAAGCAAGCGAAAGCAAAAATGAAAGTCGCCGCTTTCACTTTACATGCTCAATATAGCGGCCAAACTGTTAGACTTTTCGGAGTAGGAACTTCACAAAAGTTGTTCAGGATGACACTGCTGACAACATAAAAGGTGGAGCCATTTCGAACGGCGCACCTTTTCCCATATGGTTTGTACCCCCTCCTAGTTCAACTTTTTGGCGTTATGTAAATCTTCCTTGGGTCGATTTGGCCCAAAGTGAAGAATGAGTTACTTTCTATGATGATACGACCTAGAAAAGCCACTCTTAGTGGTTAAACTCTTTCAAAGTATCACCACACTTTACTGACCCAAGGCTTCGAACTCTCAGCATGGCGTGCGAGGGGTTTTCGTACTACTCAACGAATTTTTGTCTTATCAATATCGGAATTTACCTATCGTTGTTCCAACTATCATGGCAATACCCCCTATCAGTCCTATCTGTCTTTTCATGTTAACCGTTTCGCCGGTAGCCAGATCTGGTGCTACAACAACTCGGCCATTTTGAATGTCACCATTTAGAACTCCGAAGGCTCCGCCATTTTGCCCAACCTGTTCGTAAGGTGGAGGTTGAGTTTCATACGAAGATTTGTCAATCTGAGCCAAGTTTCCTGAAATCGTATTAACTGGAAGAACTCCGTTCCTGACATGTCCGGCTGAAATATAGAACATGAAGCGTAAGCAATACGATCAGCAAATATTTTGCAGTGAACATTTACACAATATAGATTTGAGGACACAAGTACTAAAATAAAATAATTAAAATGGTAAACTATTCAAATTCCCTATTCATTAAACTTTGACTTCCTAGTGATAATAGCGGCATTAATTTTGAGAGCCCTTATCGATGAATTAGTTTATAAGCTCGATTGCTCGATATCGAATTATATACCGTAAATGGCATAATAAACCGCTGGTGCTGAATACGCCGCGGGGCTAAAATAGAACACGGGACTTTTTCCAGCTTTCTACATAACCTAAAGGAGAAAGTCTTTCCTCTGAACCCACCCGAATGAATTGAACGCGGGTGATATACGGTACACATAAATTTAGCATAACGTTGAAAAGCCTCGTTCAATGATTCAAAACTTCCCTTTCCAAACAGTTTTACAAAAGATGTACAATAATGAAGAAATGTGTGCTCTTTGAGTGCATGTTTGTGCAATGTTTATTTGACCATAGACAATGGTCACACATCACAGACCACACAACATGCAAAATACTCCACTACAGAAATACCTCGTTAGAACAATCACCATTATATTATCGGTCCGAGGGATCGAACCTCTAACGTCCGATCATGCAGTTTCAGCAATTTTTGCCACGATGCAAACCATAGTAACTCCACTGGACTGAATGCACCAGATTTATAAATGGTAAAATCAAGATTTTGTATCAATTTGGTGAGACAGGTGAAAGTCCTCCATAATTTAGACATTCTACGAAAAAATGTTCAAACGTTCACAAAATTTGTTTCTTACCTGATTCATTCGTTGTCTCCATTCTTCTTGGAAATTATGAATAATATAGTCGAAATTCTACTGCACCATGCACTACACTAACCTTAGAGCGGCACTTGCACTGCACTGTCACCTGTGACAGTTATATACGGTATAATAACCTTCCCCAAATTTTTAACCAGTCATTTAAAAACTCTTTAAAATTTTATATATTCACAATCCCTCGAGTCAGCATTTTATAAACTTTGTTAGCTGCACTTATTCCATTCATCGGTTAACCACTTAATACTAAAATTCTTGCGCACATTGCCATTGTACTAATGTATAATAAAACCGCGTAATTAACCTGCAAGTTTGCAGCTGTATGATTAGATATTGATTTAGATTCCAAACTCCATTGTTATTGACAGAATTTAATGTTCGGAAAAACCTTGCTTGCACCACAAATGAGTTGGATCACTTTATTCACTTACACTCCAGTAACTCAATCATAGTTATTTCGGACCAGGCTGTTAGAAAATCTAAGTCGTACAACTAACTTCAAATCTTTGTTTAGTTTAGTACGGTGGACGACCAGATTGGAAAACTAATTATACATCTGCTAAAGTTACAGTGAAAAACAATTGACTGGTATTTTACATTAACGCAGAGAATTGACAGAATTGACGTAAGCAACCTGGACAGAAATCCCTAATCGCACAATTTGCAGGTGAACTTGATCAGTCAATTAGGACAAATTGTGTAAACTTCAATATCTGACGGACTACTTATCTTTGTTACTTAGTCTTAAATTAGGTTGGGTGTATAGAGCATATGATTTAAAGTACAGTTAAATTTTATGTACGCACTTTACGCAGAACTTAAGTAATGATTAGTTATACAGTCAGGAAATCTTTAGCGGATTTTGCATATACGAATAGTCAAAATAGTTAAATAAATAATCCTAGTAGCCAGTTGTCAAAAGTTAGCTACGACAAACCTGCAAAAGAATAAGTTTTAATTGTTGATATTAACGTTTAATTTAACAAGTTACAATAATATTTTCATGAACTCTTAGTACCTAGTACAAGTGTAACAAGAAGTATTTACTAATCATGGATACTGTTAACACTTCAAACAATGCTTTTATCGCGTTTGGCCTAAATGTTAGACTAAATGTTGAAATGTTTAATCAAATGTATATTGTATTTGTATGGTGTACAAGTCCAAGTTAAATGAGGGTTTGTATTCCCCACGATGACAATGTCTGATAATTTCATATGCTCACACCGGACCTTGACTTTGTAACACACTAAAATTGGTTCATGGAAAATATTTGATTCTCCTCATAACCCAAATCCTGAAATAAAGAGTTATGAAATATTGAGTTTTGGCATGCGGAAACGAGTAGAATTCTGAACAAAAATTAAGTTAATTCAAGGATTCCATGAATGTGCATTAATTGCAGAAAAATCGTTATTTCCACGTGATTGTATAAGGTGAATTTACGTTACAGAAATACACTTGTCATGTCAGATATTCAATCAATGAATTAGATTCACCACATTTCCATTAAAAACGAGTTAAAATTCATCAAAGCCAATCTGTCAATCATTAATTCTCTGAAGACCTTGATTAACATTGTTCTGTGACTTCTGTCTACGCACGGCTAGATGGTTCCAAAATTCCGTGTGTCATGTATGAGAAATTACGGTTCTTATTTTGGCTTCGGCTCGTGCCTTTGAATGATTTGCTTACGTTTTATCACAAGCTCAGTATTAACAGTTAAAGTTTGTGAAAATCAAAACCCCAGAGGTCAACTTTTATCAGGATTTACCAATCTATCAAAAGGAAAGTCTGAGGAACCAAATTTTCACTTGACGGTTTTAAACTTCTTGGATGTCAACGCGGAGATTTGTGTATGCACAATTTTAGCCCAAATTCCAAAGGAATCCACTCTTATAAAGACGGATACGGCTAATCATACATATAATAAAACCTTTCCCTACAAATTGTAGGGAAATGACCGGGTGATTGTAGGCTACAATCACCCGGTTCTAGACGACCTGGTCATACATATGTATATGCCATCCGAATCTTATGGTACTTTATTATTAGTAAATCGCATCCAGGCACCTAATTTCTGGAACCTGGTCGCCGGTAAACCTGTATGAGGCTTCACTGGAAGTATCAATAATGTCTTGATGACCTGAGATTATGACCAATAAGAAATACAACGATTTGACTAAACACCTCATGTTTCGCTATATCAACTGCCTAACGTCTGGTTCAATTGTGTGAATTTTTAACTCTACGCTCTAATGTCACTAGAAAACAGGAAAATAACTCCCAGAGGTTTTGACCGGACTGTCATTACAAAGTTAAATTTCGGTTCGGCAGACTGAGATGTCTGTAAAAATTAACTCATAACCACAATTAACCACAACCGAGTGGACACAATTCAATTAAATGTGATAAGAGGTTGAATAAATTGGCAGCTGGATTATTTAGCCTTTCTGCATATTCAACGTTCACACGTGAGTTCATTAACTTCAAAATTGTAGTGATTTTCGCAAAGTTTCACAATAGTATAGACATTTCTTCGTCCTTGCGTTTCTCCGACATTACAAGATATTATGAGGTGATTGGTCTTTTGGTAGGAGCTAGAGGCACTATAACCTCTTTCTTTGAAGATTTTCGCGAAAAATTTTGTCT